>WSFP011470845.1:0-17740 GCA_009831015.1 Picea engelmannii
TCTTGTTGGTCGTCGAGTGGCGACGTAGAGTCTAGAGTGTCTGTTACTTCTACACGCGCGCACACACCTAAAACAAAAAAAAATTTGCACTTGTTATCACAGATGTCGTCGTAACAAGGGGGGGTTGTTACAATGACTAGCTCAGGGAGAAGAAGAAATGAGAGTGTAACTATGGCTCAGCTCTTTCTTCCTTCTTCAATGGCTGGAAGTTTCTCTTTTAGGGGACATGAGACAAGGACCTACTTGTGTGCTTGCCACCTAAGGTTTTGATTCAACAAATTATAAATATGTGTAAGAAAATAAGACTACAACCATTCAAGCAAGAAGTTTTGTAGAAAAATACTTACAATTTTTTAAGAAATAACCATGCAAACCCTAGTTGTAACACCTTCCTTCAAGAGAAAAACCATAAAATGCCAAGAAATGCCTTCCTTCAACAAGTGTGTCTTACTAAACTAGCAAAAATACCCAAGTAGGGCACTAAAATCAGACCTCACTAATGAGTGAGTGATGTGTTATGTCAAAATGAGGCTAAACCTCCTCAATATATACTGTATCAATGACCTTAATTAAATTTCAGGTCATAAAAAGGCCGACAAGGCCATAACATTGTTTTTTACATTAAATTGTCAAATCAAAAACCCTAACTGATCTAATAAAAAGGTAAAATCCCCTTCAAGGGAGGTGCCAACCCCTTTTAGGGCATATGAGACATCCAGGAGCAAAACGTTAGCTCCCTTGGGGCCTCTCCAACATGCCACACATCCCACTACTGCCCAGTCTGCCTCCATGAATGTCCATGAAGTTGGATGATGTCATGGTGAGGATGGGGGTGTCCTGAGCCTTCCAAAGCCAATGTTCCACTAAAAAGGGGTCATTCCCCCTAGGCTAGGCTCCACCAAAGTGCCTCTGATGGAACATCCTCTTCTTCTCTGGTGCAAGACCCTAATCAAACATTGTCCTATCTCTACCCCCTGATGGGGTATCAACATCCATCTGGTGGGCTCTTTAGCCCCATGGAGGTCCAAACTGATCATATCCCCATGTGTACTGGTATAAACGGTACTTGTCCGTCGGGCATGATCCTGCACATTAGAAGCTATGCCCTTCATGGGCTCATCAGTCACCAGGATCATAGCAATGTTAATTGCATTTCATCATCAATATTATCAAACATATGCATAAGACCCTAATACATCATTCAATAGCTCAAAGATATTACAAAAACCTACAATATAAGACTAGAGAAAAAGACAAGACATCCTATTGGGCTAGTATCCACAAGAAAGGGGAAGTTTCCAGGAAGGTTTCATCCAAGCCATGTAAGTCAGGTGATGTGGCTAGGGGATGTCTAGACATGTGAGTGGAGTGAGAGCCAGGGATGCATGATGTTATCTGTGAGTGCCTTTATAGAAGGTGAGTTGTACCTGTCATGGATGCAATTTTTCCAAGCCCGTTCTTGCCTTTATTCTTTTCTTTTATTTACTTTTTCTTCTTATTTTTCTTTTATTTCAAGGGCTAACTAGAGGACACTGCCTTGGCATGGTGACCAGAGCTGACAATGTTACCCACAAGTACTTTCATAGATATGATAAGGCTGGATCGTGATGATACCCCCTTTCCCTTGGCCATGCAACTAAAGGTCACTGCCCTGGCATGGTAACCAAATGGTGGCAATGTCATATTGTTAGGTACCAATGAACCTAATAGGATGGTTCATGATGAGACCCCCTATCCTCTTGACTAGGTCTTGTTTATATTTTCTGGGTCCCTTTTGTTTCTTACTGAGAGGCTTTTTATTGCCTTCTCGGGGATCCCTGGGTGGAGCATATCCAGGTTTTATTTCTAGGCTTTTATCTTTTACCAGCTTCTTTTACCTTCTGGGCCTTTAGCCCCTTCTTCCCATGAGATAAGGTGCAATCCTACAAACAATTCAACCTAATGCTTGGACAAGGGGACTGAGACAAGTGAGCGGGAGATAAGATGAAATAGTGGTGTTGTGAGGGGAGCGGAAGATGGCTTTTCAGAAATCACCCAGTGACAAACCCAAGCCTATGGGCACAGGCTTGCTAGGATACCCTGTTAATCTCCCAGATCATGGTCAAGTGGGATAATGTAAGATCCAAGTAGTTGTTAGAGATAAAAGGAATAAGATGAATATATTTAAAGTTTTTAGTGATCAAAAGTGACACATTCCATGATACCTGGACCAATTACCTCATGGAGCAAGAACCTCGTCTGATACAAGACCAAGCCGATGGTGATGGATGTTGCTGCTTCTGACAAGATAAATCTGATGGAAGAACAAAAGGATGGGCTCTCCAGGGCCATGCTCAGGCCAATCCTGCTCTCGGTACTCCATGTCTAGGACCTGTGGGCCTCGAGACATGATCTCATGGTTATCCCTAAAAATCAGGGATAACATGTACTTAACACTTATTATTCATTGTTAATTTGTATTGTTCACGATACATTAAATCATAATGTTAAACTATTGAATACTTCTCATAAAGTTAAATAATACACATTGTGGTTAAAAGTGGTACTAAAGTACTCATATCGATTGACCCCTCCCCTCTCAGTATTCCAACAATTGGTATCAAAGAGTGCCCTTTAATAAATAGTTTAACCAATGGAAGGACATCATGGAATACACTAAGATTCGAGCACCAAGGTTTGATAGACAAAACTATTCCTTTTGGAGTAAAAGGATGCAAAATGTTTTATAGGCACAAGTATTTGATGTTTGGAAATCATTAGTAGATGGATATGCAACAATAACCACTCCCCCCACTGAAAAAGATGGAAAGAAACTCAATGAAAAAAAATCAAAGGCTAAAGGAACCATTATGAGAAGTATTTATGATTTATTATTTGTCAAAGTTATGGCTTGCAAGAATGAAAAGGATATTTGGGATAAAGTTCAAAAGGTTTACAAAGGAGATACCAATGTCAAGGGAGACAAGCTTCAAGCCCTTAGATCCAAGTTTGAGAAACTAAATATGAAGGAAGATGAAGACATTGAACCCTACTTTCTACAAGTTGGTGAAAGAGTTAACACTATTAGAGGATTAAGAGAAGAATTTGATGAGTTAGTGTCCATTCAAAACATTCTAATATATCTACCTATGAAATTTGATCATAAAATATCATCCCTAAAAGAAAGAATAGATCTTAACAGTTTGAGCATGGACGAGCTACATGGAATATTCACATCTTATGAAATGAGGATAGAAAAAGAGAACCTAGTCACAGATGAAGAAGAATTAAAAGCATCCAAGAAGATGAAGAAAAAAAACAAGAAAAAGTGAAAAACAAATTGCACCTACAACTATGATTCAGAGGAACATGAAGAAGTGTCAAACTTCATAAGGAAATTAAAAACCGGAAGCAACAAATATAAAGGTATGCTTCCATTGAATTTTTTTAATTGTGATGGTATTGGTCATTTTTATTATAAAATCCCTTATGCTAAGAATAAAGGTAGTGATGAAAAAGAATATCTTAAGAAGAAAAAGAAAAATCAAAAGGGAGACAAGAGAAAGAAAAAAAAAAAGTTCTTTAAGAAAAGTATCTACTCAAAGGAAAACAAMTTTTCATCAAATGAGGATGATGATAGTGATAATGATTTAGAAATAGTACTCTTGATGGTAGTAGAATATGATGAATAAGATTCTAAAGATTCTGAAGAAGAAGGTGAAGACGATCTCAGAGATGAATTAATCAGTTCCTTAGAAGAACTAGGGAAATAATGAAAGAAAATAAAGTCACTCAAGGAAGAGTTAAGGAAGAAAGAAGGATATCAAAATTCCAACTCAGAATAAATCGAGCAGATAATCAAGTAGTTAAATATCAAGGTAGAATAAGACAAAAGGATTGAAGAAACACTCAGGAAATAGTTAGAAGATAAATAAAAGATGATTAAAAGCTTGGATGCATAAATAGTTACCCTAAGAAAAAATATTTAGAAGAAATATATGAAAAACAATATCACCAAAATATTGGATGAGATCATTAGAAGAAAAAGGACATACTATGACAGGTCCAGGATATGATATAACGAGATGCATATTGAGAAAGATTTAAGCTCCAAGAAAATAGAACAAGAAGTAAAACAAAAAGCCTATGTAGAAATAGTCAAAGGTACTCAATAAGAAAATCTCAAATAGCCTAGACCATCTGGAAGATTCATAACACAAAAATAGAAATCGACAACACCTCAAGAAGAAGAAGGCTTAAGAAGATAAACACCATTTAGAAGCCCCCTACATCCGGATATTAAACTATTTTTCTTGGTTTATGTTATTCTTGTAACAATTTTGGTTGCAAAGCTACAAATTGTAGATCCTATGCCAACAAAATAAGAAACTATATAACTATTCAATCGAAAAATTATCCTAGAAATTCACATGAAGCACATAACATAAATCACAACAGTTTTGGTTCACTAAGTAACGAAATAGAGTGCTCCTCCAAAATTTAGTTACTTAGTGAACCAAATTTTGGAGGAGAAATCTATTGTAAAAATATTTTAGACTGATTGTTCCTCTAAAGGAACTAAGGAAGAATAGTAACAATCATAAACAGGAACCACAAAGGATATGGAGAAGAAAGCAATATCAATTCAACACTGAAGAATGCTCGATTTCTCTACAAGGACAACAGAAGAAAAATGGGTGGTATGTTGACAACATTTGTTCGAAGCATATGACATGTGACAATAATAGTTTTATGACTCTAAGGAAGGAATGAGATTGACCTATTTCATTTAGAAATGATAACTCATCCAGTATAATAGGTAGAGGCATAATCAAGCTTGGAAGAAAATATGCCAAGGAATAAAATGTTCTACTCATTGAAGGTATGAAGCACATTATTTTGAGTGTCAGTCAAATGTGTGATAAAGGAAACAAAATTTTGTTTGACTCATAAAAATGAGACATCAGAAAAGAAGAATCAGGAAAAATTGTGGCTACAACTAGAAGAACCCCAAACAACATGTATGTCCTGAATGAGATTGGAAGGGAAAGACATTGATTAGAATGGAAAATGAAATTTGGATATGGCACATAAGAATGGGTTACATGAAATTTGATAACTTGGTCAAAAGAAATAGAAAGGAAGCAGTAAAAGAAATACATGAGATTTCAAAGCCAACAAATACTCTATGTGAGCATTGTCTACAAGGAAAACAAACAAGGACCAAGTTCAAATCAAAAGATTATTCCACAACAAAACCTTTGGATATTGTACATACTGACCTATGTGGAAATACAAAAAGGAAAGGATTAAATGGAGAACACTATTTTATGTTATTGGTTGATAACTAAACAAGAATAATTGCAGTTTGTTTCCTTAGGAATAAGTCAAAGGAATTCAAACACTTTAAGATATACAAAGAGATGGTTGAAACCAAGATTGATTTCAAAATCAAGTGTTTGATATCAGACAATGGAGGAGAGTTTACATCAAATAAATTCATGTATTTATGTGACGATCATGGAATAAAGAGATAGTTCTAGGACACATCACATGTTATGGATGATGATGGCATCAATGGAATACCTAGGAGTTCAGATTGTGTCGGGGAGTGAATTGTATTTTGATTGAGTATTTCATTTATATACTTGTGACATATGATTGATTACAGTGTTATTTAAGTATATGGATTATTGACATGGGTTTTATTAGTGGATTTAGACTTCACGATGCTTTCTAATCCAACTCACATAAGGAGTAGAGGGACCATGCAAAGAAACTGAACATTGAAGGAGAGGTGTGGAAACGTCCCTATCACAACCTACTAGCACTCCCATCATGGTATGAATTGTAGGTTAACTATTACCTAGTTCAAGAGATCCATGATGTCATGAGGGAAGACTGAGATAGTCTCTCAGGAATATTCTAAGGGGCTCACAATAAGGCAAAGTCCTTATTTCTTAGAAGTCCTTAGTCTCTCACAAGGTTGATCGACTAGAGTGTTCACTCCAAGGGTTGGAAAAAATTCCAAAACCAGTCAAAGGTGAGTGAAACCCTTGGAGCATAGAAGTGTGTCTTGGAGGGCACATTGCATAATTAAAAAACTTGAGTCAATAAATATAGGTGGCCTAGAAAAAATTGAAATGATTATACCTTGTTGGATTAAAATAATTAATTAAACAATGAATTTATTAATTATAAAATCCCAATAAAATTCTAAGCCTAAGTCTAAAACTCAGTCTAAGTCTAAATTTAATTAAGGGACTAAATGAATTATGACATTAGTTAAAATATTGGAGAATAATGAAACTCTAGGAAAAAGGGGAATAAAATCTAAAGATTCGATAAATTGCACATGTGTGCATGAAAATAATAAAAGAGATTTTTAAAATGGAAAGAAATAAAATATGAGAGAAAAGGTGTACACATAGAATATTATCTAGAGTCAAGATACCACTAGTTTAAATAGAATAAGACTCCTAATCCAACTCTAACTAAGATTTATTTAGGAGACACTCATTAAATGATAATTTGGGGAGCAATGGGACAACTAAGAGTGAAAATAGGAACACGTTGGGGAATGTCAGGGATATTGGATTTTTAAATAAAATACAAATGGTAATTACTTGTGCAACTTGTGGAGAGTATGAAAAGTGTGTGGATGAATACTAATAATTAATTTAATCTAAAAAGTTAATTATGTGTGCATGAGGAAATGTGTCAGTAAGGAAATTTCTATAAACAAAATGGTGAAGAAGGAAAATGGATCTCAATTATTCTTGGTAAGGTTATGTTGCCAAAATTATTGTGGCCTGTGTTTTACTTGTGAGATTTGGGATACCAAGCTTGAATAAATAGTGGAATATCTTCCTTGTGAGGCAATCTTGAAGCTATTGTTTTTTGTTTTCTTTCGTGTGGACCATTTGTGGTTCGAGGGGTGTTGAGATCAATTCCCTCTTCCAAAATTTCCCTCCCTTTTCTATTTTCCCAACTTCTTTTTTCCATTTATTTTCGCTCTTCTATACCTAACCTCACCCCTCTTTCTTTTATCCCTTCCCTTTTCCATTTCTAGTTTCCATACTTAGTCGCATTTCAAAGATCAATGTGTTGGTGGTTTGGTGGACTCACATGTTTTTATCTCTCTCCATGTTCCTATTTCATAAGTCTGATCAGCCGCCTTGTTATAATATACTTAACTATTTTTGCAACTGTGGGTTCATGGGTGAAATCCTTCATCTCCCAAGTTTCGCTATCTCCACTTTGACCCCATAGGCAAATGATCTACATTATCATGGTCATACTTGTCGCGAGTACTGATCCCTTAAGTATGTCATTTCTCCCGTATCCAATTCTGACCAACCGCTTTGCAATACTTAGCTTATTTTTATCATTCACAACCGTGGTTTCATGGGTTCCTGGGTTGATTGGTTCAAAAAAGGCCCCAAATTTAAATTGCTCTTTTTCATCCCCACCATCTTCGTGCTTTTCCCAATATGTATTTAGTATGGTTTAATGCTAATAAATGATCACATAGGATGATAAATTTCATCATTAATAAGTGAAGGGATCGAGGAGATTTTTCATTAAATTTCATTAAAGCACAATTTGCCAAAGGTTATATTATTTTTATCTACCTTAAAGGATTCATTTCAAGATATTATCCATTTGAAAGAACACTCTCATCAACCTATGGTAGTAGCATCTAGAAAACAATTTTGTGGTGATACTTTGAATACTTTTGGTCGTGAAGAACAAAAATTTTAGTGGTCCAGAGAATATTCGTATTACTCATCTCCTCCTGCACAAAAATACGTAATATGGACATCTGAAATTGCTCGTGTAGGGTGTGTCCCTGAGGTATTAGAATGTAAATAAATTGTTACATGGTGCATTGATAAGTATGTACCAAGTCATCGAATTATACTACTCCAATATCTTTCCCCCATATCTCTTTCACCACAAGTGTTTCATAAGATGTTTAAGCTCCTTGAGCCAACACTTACCTTCAAAGAAGAGGATTGCAGATATTTCCTAAAAAATATGATAATGGCTTGGATCTCTTGCCTGAGTTCTTGGAGAATGCCATGGTTGTTCTAGAAGACACAACTAGGATTTAGGTCGACTCTTTTAAAAACCCATTTGGGGAAATCACCTAATTTTTTACTAGGCTAATGTGTTAAGAAATCACTTCCACCATTTCTCGCATGATTCTTTATATTTTATATTTTACAGTTAAAGAGAAATTTATCTTCGACTGGGGAAAATTGATTTCCATTTAAATATCCACCCAATTATCACATTATGAAAGGGACAATAAATTCTTTATGGCTCCCTATTTGGTATTTGCAATAGTGTATTGCTGTCAATTTCCAAAATTGGCTATATGTAAGAGGGTGAACTATGAAATTGATACAATTACCTTCTGGTATCAAGCATTGTGGAGACACAAGAATTCTCTACATTTTTTTGAAGTTTACAATGATTTCATTTCGGTTTTCAAAGGAATGTTGTTTGGTAAAAATAACCCCAGAATATCTAACCAGAAAAATAAATTCTTGGAGAAAAAGAGAATGATAGAATAGATGGAAAATCACAGTTTCATTAGGATCTTTTGTTCCAAATAAAATCTCTCTTTTCTCCCACACCATGTATTTGGTAAATTGTTTGTTATGGAAGTGGCAAGGAAGTACAATTTCTAGTTGCACTTGTTCCAAGAAAAATGGAAAAATCAATTCATCCCCTTGCAGTGGAAAATATGAGACTTCATATTTAGGAACATAAATCAAATTTATGAGTTTGTGAATCACTTCAACAATGTAAATATGAAGTATGACGAAAGGATAAATGGGTTTGACCATAGAAAAATATTCGTGAACATATGTTGTTAGTAGGATTATGTTGGAGTTACTTCACACACCAAGGATTTATTTTTCCTAAGGTTTTTCATCGTTTATTTGTCATAATTAGTCATTATCCACTATCCTATATTTTAGGGGAGAATATTCCACCTGGAGAATATTCTCTTCAATTGACACTTCAGTTTGACTAGTTGAGTTGAGTCTAGATACTGCATTGGTTTTGTCAGCACGCAACATTGGGATCATCACCATGTTAATGCGCACTTGCCTTGGTTTCATCACTAGAGTGGAGAATTACGCTTGATTCCTTGATCTACTCCTCACTATACTTTGTTTTAGTTAGTTAACAGAAGACTAATTGACTATTTAACTCAGTTAGGTGGTAGATCACTCCTGTAACTTCATGAGAGACTAAACTAGGTGGTAGTTCACTCCTGTAACTGTTTGTGTGTGTCCAGATCGCTCTAAACCACCAATATGACACATTCTTTCTACTTTTGTGCACATTGATTGATTTATACAGAGTATATCATGTGTCCATAGGTGACATCATCATGTCATGTCATCTTCAGGAGTATGGCCTCCGGGGGTGTCCAAAATCTCTACCAGTAAAAGTGTCGAAGTACAAAAGTAATGAATTCACCCAGAGCGTCGATCTAATATCTGTTCGAGACCTCTCTAAACCATTATATAGAGAAGTGGAAGGATGGTGTAATAACTTTGGTAGGTATCACTTAGGTTGAGTTGAACGACTCAGGAATGTCTCGGAGTCCCAGAACATCGAAGTCCCGAATTGATTAAGGACTATCCTTCCCAATGCTTG
Organism: Picea engelmannii; assembly: GCA_009831015.1. Classification (NCBI taxonomy): domain Eukaryota; kingdom Viridiplantae; phylum Streptophyta; class Pinopsida; order Pinales; family Pinaceae; genus Picea; species Picea engelmannii. The sequence continues at coordinate 9,661 of WSFP011470845.1, forward strand.
ACTAAGTGAAAATGTCTTGGAGTCTTGGAATGTTGAAGTCCCAAATTGATTAAGAACTGTCCATCCCAATTCTTGATTAATCCCTAACCATTGAATTAAACAATGGAAGGATAGGGTAAGTACTTCAGTGGGTATCACTCCATGGGAGTTGTATGACATCGAAATTAAAATGTCCTAGAATCCTGGAGCATCGAAGTCCTGATCTAGTTAAGGGTCGTCCATCCCAACGCCTAATTAAGTCGTTTCTGTTGATTTCATGGAAGCCTCCATATGGGGTGGGACCATCCATTCAATGGGATAATAAATCTCGACCGTCTGATCTTCTAGTAGAATTATTGGAAGGGTTTTGATGAAGTTTAACTATGGGAGAAATACAAAGATTCAAAAGGGAGAATAGTCGAAGGCCGAAGTCCGGAGGACTTGGTCCCAGTGTCAGTCTCATGAAAAGGTAAAGGGGGTCAATTAGAGGTAAAAAAGGATCTGGAAGTAATTGAGCCCTCAGACATTGTGTTTCAGGAATCTCTTCTATAGAATAATACAGAGGAAGGTGCTACAGAGTGAATAAGCCCATGGTGTTTAGTCATGGTCACATGAAAATTGGTTTGAAGGGAGCACTTGTGAAAATTTTGAATTTGGTATCATATAAAGGAGATGTGGAATTTCTCGACAAGATCCTATTGCAAAACAAAAGAAAAGGGGTTGGAAGTGATTTTTTTTGGGAAGCCATAACTTTCAACTCATATATCGAATTGGGGAAAGATTACAATCATTTAGAAAGATGGTTCATAGGAGAATAACATGGAATTGTTATAATATGGAGAATAATAATATATTCTTCATGAATTGAGAAGAAAAAGGAGTTGTAGCACTGTTTGGAATTTTTTTTTAATTTGCATAATTCTAATAAAATGGTTGCTTGCACATTTTGCATAATTAGGGGGGTGTATACATATTAGTTAAGTATAAGAATGCATATTCAAGAAATGGAATAAGGACATAGAGCTTCCAACCATGATAAAGAGGCCAAAGGTCAGAATATCATTGTTGGTGATGCAGAGACAGAATCCAATGGACACCAGGCCAAAGAGGAGTAATAAACATTGATAGAGACTATGAGAAGCCTGAAAATAGAAGTTCATAGTTACAAAGAAGACCATGAGAGACTGATAAGAGAGAAAAATCAACTAAATTCTCAAGTCATGCAAAGCTTAAATCAATTGCAGATGTAAACAAAGAGTGGATCAAACCCAAAAGAGGAGGAAGAGGGAAAATGTCATGAAAGAAGAGATGACCAAAGAAGAAATAGTTATTCAAGAAGTGATAGAAGAACTCATAGACATCACTCACCTCCATACTCAATAAGGAAACTATATGCATATGAATATTCCATAAGTATTCCAGAGGTGTCTCCTATTAAGAACCAAAGAAGAAGACATGAATTTGACAGTTTGCAAGGAGATTTCATGAAGATTAATCCACCATCCTTTGATGGTGAAAGAGAAAGAGAAGACAATTTTGATGCATGGTTTCTTGGACTCAAAAGGTATTTCCAATTGCATAACTAGTCATCAAACCTAGAAGCTAGAATTGTCACATACCATTTACATGGAAAAGATTCTACGTGTTGGGATCAACTGAAACAGGTTGAGCACATTAATGAGAGTAGGATCACTTGGAAGTAGTTTAGGAAATATTTTCAGGAGTACCTTTCATAACACTTCTATGACAAGAAAATGCATGATTTCTTTGAACTTAGGCTAGGAAGCATGACCATGGCAGAGTATGAAAAGAACTTTGTGGGGCTGCTAAAGTATGTGGGGTTGATAAAATATAATAAGTTGAAAGTATAAAGGTTTTTAAGTGGATTTCCATCCTTTTATAAAGAGAATATTCAATATGATGAATTGAGGACTTCGACTGAGACCATCAAGAAGGCTAAGTACCTCTATGAGAAAGGAAAGGACAGATAATCCATGTGAAAATCTTGGAAGGATAAGAAGAAGGATAAATATGATAAGAGGAGGAAGGGATTCAAACCTCCTTTCAATAGAAATATCCCTAATAAAAATCATCAATACCAGTATGCAAAGGATGAATCCAAGAATGAGACTACTAGGGAAAAAGGGGAACACCACCAATCCAATGTTCAGGATGCAAAGAAGATCACATGTACAAGGTTTTCCCTCACAAACATAAAAAAGTGAAGGTTGTTCACAACACACAAGAGGCTACAACAATAGAAGACATGAGAATAATTTATGGAGCCTTAGATGATCGACAAGTAGAGTACCAATCCAATATGATCGAGGTGGAAGGTAAGATCATTAGTCATCATGTTGATATTTTATTTTATTCAGGAGCAATTTGTTGTTACATTGATCCTAAAATAGTGGATAAATTACATTTGGAGAAAAGTAAGCTTGAAAAATCAAGTTTGGTTCAGCTAACTGCTAGAACCAAAAGGAGAATCCATGATATGGTTAGATGTTGTTCCATATATATTAGTGGTGTGAATACTAATTATGGTCTAAATATTATACCATTGGGATCTTATAATATTCTAATTGGAATGGATTGGTTGGACAAGCATCATTTTTTCCTATATTTCCATAACAAAACATTTAGATGTCTTGATGAAGAAGGAAAACAAAGCATTGTGAAAGGAGTTCCAAGACCCATCTCTATAAGGGATATTTCAACCAGGGATGATTTTAAGGATGGAAATTTATTTTAAAATGTAGAAACCTTGGTGAATCTTACTTATCCTTCATATGCCAACTATAAATGTTTGGTGATATTTTTGTATAAATATTCAAATTTCTAAGGATTTCATATAGTTTTTATAAACTTTTGGTGATTTTTAAGGTAAAATAAATTTATCCTATAGAATTTAGGCAAATCATTTTTAAAACAACGAATCTCGTTTTTGGAAAACCCATGGAAAATTAGCCCATGAGTGAAATTTAGCCCCTAAAATCATCCATGATTTATGCCTTACAACTAAAGAGATGTTTCAAAAAACAATTTCAATTATATGCAACCCATGTGGAGGATCCATAAAAGACAAAGGGGCCAAGCCTTGAAGAATTTTTGGTACTACAAGAATTTGAATATGTAATCCAAGAAATAAGAGGGTTTCCACCAAATAGGGATGTATATTTCTGTATTGATTTACTGCCAGGAGATGCCCTAGTATCAAAAAAACCTTAAAGAATTAGTACACCATAATTAAAAGAATTACAAATGTTTTTTGAAGAATTGTTGAAGAAAGGGTACATACGTCAAAGTGTTTCACCTTGGGGAGAACCAATACTCTTTGTAAAAAATAAGGATGAAATTTTGAGGTTGTGTATTTACTTTTGGTAGTTGAATAAATCCACTATAAAAACAAGTACCCTGTATCTAGAATTGATGACCTCTTTGATTAGTTAAGAGGTTACAAGCTATTTTCAAATATAGACTTGATATTAGGTTATCATCAGGTAAGAATCAAGAAAGAAGACATCCATTAGAACGAGGTATGGGCATTATAAATTTGTAGTGGTGCCCTTTGGACTGTCCAATGCACCAATTGTCTTTATTTTCTTAATGAATGGATTATTCAAAAACTGCTTGGATAAGTTTGTCATAGTATTCCTGGACAAAATACTTGTCTATTCTAAGTTAGAGGAAGAGCATGAACATCACCTAATATTGGTATTCGAAGCATTGAGGGAACATTAGTTGTATGCTAATCTTAGTCAGTGTTCTTTTTACCAAGAACAAATCCATTACTTGGGACACATTATTTCAGAACAAGTTATAGTAGTATATCTAGAGAATATTGAAGCCATTAGAGTCTCACCAACACCTAGGAATGTTTCACAAGTGATATATTTTATGGGATTACCTGGTTACTACAAAAGATTTATAGTACGGTTCTCTAAGGTTTCTCATCCCATCACCTCCTTGCAAAATAAGGGAATTAAATTTGAATGGAAATGTGAGTGTGAAGAGAACTTTAATGTGTTGAAAGAATTACTTACTAGTGCACATGTTTTAAATATTGTTGAACCAAATGAAAGTTTTGTGGTATGTACAGATGCATGCAAGGAAGGACTTGGTGGATTCCTCACTCAAAAGGGACATGTCATTGGTTATGAGTCCAAAAATATTAAATAACATGAGAGTTACTATGTCACACATGAATTGGAACTTGTTGCCATTGTTCATGCATTGAACATGTGGATGCATTATCGCATGGGGAAGAGATTTTAATTAAGGGAAGACCATAGTGGTCTAAAATATCTTTTTGAACAACCAACTTTGAATGCCAAGCAAACGAGATGGCTAGAATTTTTAAGTGAATACAATTTTGACATCAAACATATCAAAGGAAAAGAAAACAAAGCTTATGATTCACTTAGTAGAAGAGTACATATCACACATGCTACAATTGTTAGTATGCATCGATTAGATTTAGAGAGTAGTATTTTAGATGTTGTTGTTACGGATCATAATTACCTACAGGTAAAAGAAAGATTAGAGCAGGAAAATGTACAACAAAAAATTAAAGAATATGAGATGGGGGAAGATGGATTACTTATGCATAAAAATATAATTTATGTTGCCAGTTCCGGAGAAATTAGGAATTTAGTATCAAAATAAGTGCATAATGTTCCATATGTCAGACATCTCAGTTACTAGAAAAGAATTGCAGTAGTAACAAGCCAATTATTTTGGCCAGGAATGAAAAGAGATGTTGCTGATTACATTGCCAGATGTATGGAATGTTAGAGAGTGAAGGCTAAGCATAGGCACTCAGCGGGTTTGCTACAACCATTACCAATTCTAAAGAAGAAATGGGAAATGGTAACCATTGATGTTTTAACAAAAATTCCTAGGACAACAAGAAAACATGATTCAATCATGGTCGTGGTTGATAAATTGACAAAGGATGTTCATTTTGTTCCTGTAACAATGACTCATACAACAACTAATATTGCAGAAATTTACATGAGAAAGATTGCTAGGTTGCATGGGATACCTATGGAAATTGTCTCAGACAGAGATACAAAGTTTACTTTAAATTTATGGGGAGGATTGTTTAAAGGATTTGGTACAAATCTGAACTTTCTCACAACATACCATCCAAAGTTAGATGGGTAGACAGAGAGAGTCAAACAAGTAATTGAAGACATGCTGAGAATGTATGTGATGGATAAGACATCTAAGTGGGAATATTACTTGCACTTGGTTGATTTTTCCTATAATAATGGGTATCAAGATTCATTGAAAACAAGCCCATTTTAAGTTTTGTATGGTAGGAAATGCAATACTCTAGTGAGTTGGGATAACCCAACATAAAGACTAGTACTTGGGCCATAATTTCTCAAGGATATGAAAGACAAGATGGTTACAATTAAGAAGAATTTAAAGGAAGCTCCAAATAGACGAAACATTTATGCAGATATGAACAGGACAACTAGAGAATTTAAAGTGGGGGCGCATGTGCTTTTAGAAGTGAATCCAAAGAAGAGATATTTGAAGTTGGGTAGTTGTAAGAAGATAGAAGCCATATTCTATGGTCCATTTGAAATACTGTATAGAATAGGGCCAGTTGCATACATGATTTCATAACCTGCTTCCATGAATGTGCATAATGTATTTCATGTCTCTTTGCTAAAAACATATGTACATGATCCTAACCATGTTATTGATTGACATCTGATTCATGTAGAGATAGAGGGGGATTTTCAAGGCCAACCAATGTGAATATGGGAGAAATAAGTCCAAATTTTCTAGAATCGAGTCATAGAGCTAGTAAAAGTCCATTGGGCCTGCTATGGTCCTCGAGATGCTACTTGGGAGCATGAATATGCCATGTGGGAAAAGTACCCAGAACATTTTTAATAAATTTAGAAATTTTGATTTATGTTTTTTATATGCACTGAGGACGGTGCCAAAATAAGGGGGAGGGAAATGCAATACCCGAGTTTTGATCCATGTATTAAATAATGTATTTTTTTAATGAAAGGAAATAGTTCCCAAGCAATTAAAATAGGCTAGTGTGCCTAGGGAATGTAATGTTTTGATCATTATTAATAATAAATACATCATTGGCTACTAGACAGATAAGGACAAGAGCTATAGGAGGCTATGATTCCACAAGAGATGAGGATTGAGGGGCTAAGCATTTATTTTATATTTTACTTACCCATTTTTGTTTTAATGGAGAATAACCATTACATAAGCTTCTTGGGGGGAAGGCTATGTGGTTCCCTAGTTCCAGGAAATACATAAAACCATCTTTGGTTTGTTGTGGGGGTTGCTTCTTCTTTACTCATTCACTCACTCATTCATTGTTCATTGTACACACATTTCATTCTATTCTCACCCCTCTCATTATTTCAACTACTTGCTCTTCCTCATTCATGTTTTGGATTTGGAAAGGAAAATGAATTGTTGGAGAGGAGACATGGTTTTGTTGGATGTAAAGACTGTTGGTGTATTCCAGCCGTGAATTAATGCTTGTATGTATAAGATGCTTTGGTATGTGTTTAGTTTTTCTCATAGTTGTGAATCCTGAAAGTCCCAACATGGATATTCTTGACTCGATGCACTGGATTCCTAGAAGTACATGGACATTTTGAGGGACTGCATGGAAGAGAAGGGGGTCCATTCTCTTGGGTTGTGTAGGCTGGGTATAAGAGAGTTGGTCTACATGCATTGTTGTGGGAGCTGAAAATCCCATGAGAGCTTGAGTGATGATTGGTTTGGGAATTTGAGTGACACTCTAGAACTTTCCTTGTTGATTCATAGCTCTGGCTTGGGGGTGACAATGCTATTGAGACTTGGAACAACATTGGCTATGCTTGGGTGGAGCATCCTTGGTCTGCATCTAGTTGGTGATTTGTTTCATGAGAGACAAGTGCTATCTGTCATGGTTTTATTTACCTCTGTATTTATTTCATTTGTATTTATTTATCTATGAAATTTTTATCTATAATATGCATTCTTGTTTGTTATTTTTGTGCATGACCTATGTCTCATTTCTTTATGTTGTAGCATGAATCTTTAAATTTGCATGTGAATATTTCATGCATCCTTATTCATTAAATTTTGATCAAAATTTGAAATTAGGTCAGAAGTCAGATTGATGTAGCATAACATGACCTACAGGTGGTTGGGTACGTTACAAGGAGACATTAATCCCCTATTTTTAGGCACCAACTTGAGGAAGCTACAACTCCCTCTTGTTCATGCTCCAAACTGTAGAGGACTCCAATCCTCTATTTTCAAGCACCAACTTGAGGAAGTGGAAAATATCTATTGTTCATGCTCTAATCCTCCCTTACTCCTCCCTTCCAGCCTCACTTCATGTGTATGTTTCAAGTGTCGAATTATTCCTTGGAATTTGCCTCTATTTTTATCTTTTATTTTTCTCTCAGATACACTTTCCTTTCACCTTGGTTTTTTGTTTATATAGTCTTCCAACAGGTATATGACACTAAAACATTGTGTCTCTTTGTATGAACCAATTTACCTCTTCATTTAAATTAACAATAATGATAATATTTTCATTGTCACTAAAAGTTTTATTTAGTTCAAAAGACTTCAAATCCCTTGTAATTTGTTCAACATTTATCCCTTCACGTGCCAAAATCCTTGTAGAAACAATGGAATGGTTGGGTTCTAAAATCTATTTACTATTGTTGTAACTATTCTTGAAGAAAACCTGGACCCTGAGGACTTAACTAGATTCAAACTATGAATGTGTAAATAAGGTTCTTCAAGTGCCTTTTCATAACAATAATGTTTTTTTAAGAACACATTTCTCCTCTTGTTATTTATTTTATAAAATATTAATAAAGGCTTTTCAATTATAGTTTGAAAACCTTATTTTCCTTTTATTTATTTTGATAACGTTTTTAGTCCTTATGATTTGATCACAAGCATGGATTGGATGCTCTATTATGATCCCATTCTTTTCATTGCATTCTTATTCCTCCAATAGATAATATTTTCATATTTTAATTATCTCTCTGGTGCATTTCCTCTATCGAAATGGAAAGGTGCTAACTTGTTTCCCTTTTTTTCA
>ML877692.1:6558-17740 GCA_009831015.1 Picea engelmannii
TCCAAAGTCCTGAATTGGAAAAGGGCGTGATCATATTATTGAGGTAAGGATATTTGAGTGATGTTATGTGTTTTATTACATGTGGCATATTCATAAGGATCTGAGGATACACCATCGTGTGTGTGAGGGATTCTCTGTGGGGAAAATCAAAGAGTCAATCAAACTCAGGAGGGAAGATTTAGAACGATCTTGAGCAGATCTTGGACCGAGTGTTGGGGGTCTGCGATCAAGTGGTATCAGAGCTCAGAACAAGTTCTTTTCTTTCTGTAGCAGAGAAAAGAGGAATATCTTACAGCCATGTAGCCGAGGAGAAGAGACAGAGCAATGCCTGATCCAGTAGTGGAAAGAGAAATGTGTGAGTTGCATGCCAGGCTTGATGCCATGGAGACAACACAGAGGCGCACAGTTGACATTGGGGATATCAGCGAGGCTGACAGTGAAAATGAAGTTGGAAAGGAAGGAGAAGAGGTTGCAGTCAAAGATGATGTGGATGAATGCCTATTCAGGGCTGTTACAAGGATAGGTGCCAGAGCAAAGATGGAGATTCCAATGTATGAGGGAAACCTGGATGTTGAAGAGCTTCTAGACTGGATTAGAGCTTTGGGTAAATACTTCGACTATGAGGATGTTGAGGAAGACAAGAAAGTCAAACATGTCGTCACTAGACTTAAAGGGCATGCAACACTACGGTGGGATGAACTGGAGGCTGACAGATGCTGCAAGGGCAAGCAGAAAATTAAGAGTTGGGATAGAATGGTTGTGTTAGCGATAATTCTTGTCATGGGTTCGAAAGCATTCGGGTCTGCAAGTTGCACGAAATGCTTAAGTGCAGCACGGGAGAATCCCTGTTTTTCCAAGTAGCAGGTCAAGCAAGCGAGAAGAGTGTCGTCGGCATCATCCAAGGTCGATGATCTCGTGAACTCGGGAGTTCGTAGGGTAAAGGCCCAAGCGTTGGGTGTCTCAAGTCGTGAGGACGCGAGAAGCGAGAAGGTGAATAACCATTGGATTTGGATCAGGGAGAACTATTGGATCCACACGTGGGATCACAAATCGGGGCCTCGCAAGAAAAGGCTCGAGAATTTTGGCACGGGGATCGCGATATTGTGAGAAGAGATATCTCGACAGCTGGAGGCAGTGGGGGGCATAGCAGAGTCAGCGAGTGGAATACAGGTGGCACAAAGCCTCGGGATCTCACCGTGAGAAGTCCTGAAGTATTGGTGTTAGGATTCGCGAGTCGCGAAGTGCCAAGAAGATCTCAGCCGTCCATCAAAAAGGGACACGTGGTGCACGATTAGGCTCCATCACCTCCTCACCTCTCACAAATTTAAAGAAGAAGAACTAGCTCCTCCCAGCCGCGAGATGCGAAGTGCCGAGAGAATCTCGGGCTCAAGCCCACGGCATTGCCGGGAGAAGTAAGAACCGTCAGATCTAGAAGGACACGTGGTGCCAAATTAAGCTTCCTCGGCATATCGCTCATCGTGATTTCAATCAATAAAGGTTATCCCTTTCATATTCACGATGCGCCGAAAGCGTATGGTTGCAGCCCGTGGTCACTTGGGGAGAGGAAGGAGCTGCATAAAGAAGGCCCGAGGCGCCGAGTTTAGTTGCGGAGGGGATCATCGCGACCTCCAAGCATTATCGTATCTGATCTCCTTACTGTCTCTCGCCTGGAGTAAATGACGACAGACGTGGGTGGTTGAGACTTCCTCTCATTCATTAAGTGAGGGAATGGAGGTTCTGGTAAGTTGTCTGCCCGAGAAGGTCTTGTGTATCGGTTTTCTCAAAGAAGCCATGTCGAAGACCTCGATTCAGCAAAGATGTATTCGCACGCTAGCCCGACACTTAATGGCTCAGCTACTCTCCTTACAGGAGCCATGCGTCGTTAAGATGGCACTTAAAAGAAGATATCAGTACGAGTTTGACTGAAGTGAAGTGACACCAAGCCTTGGGTGACTGGGCACGCCTCTGTGAGGAGATTTTTTCCTGAGTATATAAACTCAGTCTTTGTATTTTGTAAGCATCGATGGTTGAGCAGAGCTCTCGGTTGTAAAACTTTAATGAAGCACTGTTTTCTGGTTATTTCTAGACTTCTGAGACTTCTTGCACGATGAATGTCAGTTTCTTTACATCTTTGTTATACTGTGTTAGAGCAGCTCGGAATTGGAGGATCCAGTCGATTTGTAGTTGTTATAGGATGATGTTGTAATGGATCATTGTAATACTTACGGAGTCTGTAATCGGTTCCTGTGATTTCCTTAACGTTGAATGACTTGGAATTGGAGGATCCAGTCAAGTCTTCTATTCAGTTTCTTGAAGCCCTGAACCAGGAGGATCCTGCGTTCAGAGTTTTTCCCCCTACAAACCATTGTAAGCCTGTTGCCCAGAGCTATTTGTTCACCCTTCTTACTAAGTCCTCCACCTACTCATCTTTAAATTAACCCACTGGCTGAAGTTAGGATTCTAGACCTCCTTTGTTCTTTACGTACCAGATCCAGTCCCCGAGTTAGAGTGATATCTCCTCAAGTCTCTACCCATTTGATTGCCCATTTATCAAATCGTGACATTAAACTAATGAGCATTGGGCTCTACTCCTGCAAGCAATCCAGGAGTGACTTCTGACGCTAACATTTCTGGCGCCATTGTCGAGGATGAAATTGAAGATTTTTGCTGGGTAGAATGACATTGAGCCTCTAAATCTGAAGGTGCATCGGATTATCGGAGCCTTTCAAGATTGCTAATTTGCACCTGGTGACTCCATTGTGACGACTCCACTGGGGAGAACCTGCTCTGTTAATTGTGGCTTTCAGAGGCAGGCATACACGGTCTCATCCACAGCTGCCTCTAGCTACGCCTGAAATAGATCCAGAGGTGGTGCTCAGAAAGGGACAGGCATTTGAAGAAGAAGCGTCCATCACCGAACTAGGTAATCCACCATATCCTTCTATTGGAGCTCCTTTCTCTCCTCCTCATTTATTTGACAGGCCTGTCTCTGTGGTTTCCCATTTCCTAAATTTTGGGAGTGTTCCTATTGAGTTTTCCTCTCCTAGTCTGGGACCAGAGGGACAAGACTTTGTCACTCCCCCCTCCCCTGAAGATGCACCCTGGTGTAGACCCAGGACTGCAGGAGATTTCCCTACTCCTAGCTTAACCACTCTTGTGCAAAGAGGAGCACCCACTAACTTGAACTCATCTGCCTTCTCCTTAAATCCCCTCTTGTTTCCCACACCACTTTGGGACTCATTCCCAGTAGCCCCTTTGCGAACTCCTTCTCCTCCCAGCTCCCCTCCACCTAATATTCCTATGGCTGGTGCTAATCCCCCTCTCAATAGAATGGATGCCATAGTCGCTACTAGATATGCTCCCTTAGTCTTACCCCATCCTATGAATCCTCTTCCCACTGGTGACTACTTGAAGTATATGCCCAAGTTCACTGGGGAAGGAGACATAACTGCCGAAGAGCACCTGACTGCTTTCTACAGTTATGTAGACAACCTCAACATTGGAAATGAAGATGTCTGGATGAGAGTCTTCGTACAGAGCTTGGATGGTGAGGTGAGGAAGTGGTCTAGAGGATTGGCTCCTGGGTCTATTGCTGGGATTGAAGCTCTAGATAGTGCTTTCCTGAGGTAGTGGGGAGATAGGAAGGATTTTATGTATTACATGACAGAGTTCAGGTCTTTGAAGAAGATGGAGGGAGAGTCTGTCTCCGACTTCTCCAAAATATTCAATAAGATGTATAATAAAATCCCTGCCGAAATAAAGCCTTCAGAAGCCTCGGCCAAAATTTCTTATGCTAGCGCATTCGGCCCTGATTTCTGCCTTTTGTTGAGAGAGAGAAGAGCCACCTCCTTGGCTCAAATTCAATATGCGGCCATAGAAGTGGAATTTAATGTGTTAGCAGCTGACAGGCTAAGGAACAAGGCCGATGCAGAAAGGAGAAAGGGAAGGTCGGAAGCCTCAACTTCTGACCCATCGATGCCCCACCCTCAAGTAGACGAACTGACTAGGATGGTGAAGTCTCTGTCCACAGAGATGGAAAGAATGAGAGTGGAATGGAGGCAAGCATACAAGGGCCCTCTGAACACCGAAAACAAGGGAGGTTTTAGGAGGCCAAACAATTTTTCTCCCACAAATGTGCAAAGAGAGAAGGGAAGAGACAGAGAAGACCAGAGAATTCAGGCCCCCTTATAGAACAATTTTGTGGCCGAAGATGAAGAAAGAGAAACAAACGAGCTTGATTCTGAAATCCATTGCTTCGGGGACACTCCTCATTTTCCTCATCTCACTCAAGTGGCTTACGAGGAATCTTTCATGGATAGTCAACTAAATGAATTGAGCAAGGGAGACAAGGCTAGCGGCGGCCGAGGCAGGTATAACCTGAGGTCCGACAAAAAGACAACAACACCTGATATTCCCGAGCAGTCCACTAGAACAGAGAAACCTGTTAACGAAGTAGCAGATGGTCATAGAGGTAAGAAGGATCGACCCCTCTCTCCCATTTCCCACAATCATGCCCCTGAAATAAGAGAGATTCCAAAGCTTAAATCTTCTTTTAATTTCGAGCATGAAATTCAAAAGATCAGAATCCTTGTGCCCCTCACCGAGCTAATTAAACATGGAGAATTTAAAAAATGTTTCTCTGAGATTTTACAGTCTAAAGCCTCATGCCTTCCCACAGACTCCATAAACCTCCAAGAGAAAAAGCCAGTAGTTGTCCTAGGTCCCATGGTAGAAGATAAAGATGATTCATCCCCTCCCTTCTACACATCCCTGAACATACATGATAAAGTACTACACAATTGCTTGATGGATTCGGGGGATTCTCATAACCTTATGCCCAAAACTATCATGGAAGAGTTGGGACTAGAAGTCACCTGAACTTATCATGACCTCTATTCTTTTGACTCTAGAAAGGTTCAGTGTCTAGGAGTTATCAAAGACCTGGTTGTGACCCTTTTTCAGCTGCCCATGAAAAGTGTGATCATGGATATTGTAGTGGTCGATGTCCCCCCCAAGTTTGGTATGTTGTTATCAAGGTCTTGGATAAAAGGATTGGGGGGAGCCTTGCAAATGGACCTCACATACGCTACTATCCCAGTGTTTGGAGGAGAGCATAAAAGACTATACAGAGAAGCCCAACTGGCCTATATAATCAGCGATGAGACCAACCCTACCAATCATCCCTTTTTCACCTTAGATACTGATTTATGTTCCAGTGTGCTTCAACTCACCCATGCCCCTGAGCCTCCTCTCAAACTCAGAAAGCAGCCCACCAGTTCCCCTAAACTTCCTTTCTCCATCACCCCCATCTGGAAACTGTTCTTTGATGGAGCCTCTTCCAGGGAAGGCGCTGGAGCTGGGGTGGTTTTTGTGTCACTTGCTCAGGAAACCATATCTATGTCATACAAATTAGAATTTGAAGCTACCAGCAATGTGGCAGAGTATGAGGCTCTTGTTCTGGGATTAAGAGCTACGAGGGAAATGGGAATTCAGGAAGTAGCAGTGTTCGGTGATGCAGAGTTGGTGGTCCAGCAGATCAGAAGCACTTATCAGGCTAAGAATCCTCGACTCAGAAGCTACAGAAATGAGTTGTGGGACCTAGTTGACAATTTCTTCTCAGCGTTTAACATTTCATTCATCCCAAGAGAGGAGAACACAATGGCAGATTCCTTGGCTACATCGGCTAGCAATTTCAAAGTACCTTCGCCACCCAAATTCAAATATGATGTAGAGGTAAAATATAGGCCCTCCATACCTAACAATGTCAAACATTGGAAGGTGTTCAAGGGAGATCTCGAGGTCAAGAGGTTCTTGGAGACTGTCGATGAATTTTCAGAAATGCACATAGACCAAGACGTCGTCTCAGAGGAAGAGCTCGATGGGGGTAATTTTCTGAATAAGATTGCAGAGCATGACATTGTACAGCTGCCCAACAACCATATTCCCAGAGGACTGGTTCCTTTGGAAAGGATTTTCGATAGAAACGATGTGTTGTTAAAAGGAGAAGTCTCGGAGGAGGACGCTGGTACTATTCAGTGCAACATTGGGACTGAAAGTGAGCCCAAGTATGTCAAATTGTCAAGACATCTGACAAAGGAGCAGAGGTCTGAATACATTGGAATTTTGAGGGAATTTGTTGATGTGGTTGCCTGGACCTACAAAGACCTCAAAACCTACGACACCTCTATCATCGAGCATAAAATTCCATTAAAGGAGGAGGCAAAGCCATTTAGGAAGAAGCTAAGACCGATCAATCCCATGCTGTTGCCTATCATGGAGAGGGAAGTGAAGAAACTACTTCAAGCTCGGATCATTGTACCACTAAGATATTCAGAGTGGGTGGCCAACTTGGTCCCAGTAAGGAAAAAGAATGGAGAAATCTGACTCTGTGTAGACTTTAGAAACCTGAACAGGAGCTCACAGAAGGATAACTACCCCTTGCCAAAGATGGAACATATACTGCAGAAGGTGATAGGAGCTTCCAGGATGTCCATGGTTGATGGTTTCTCTGGCTACAATCAGGTCTCTGTTCTACCTGAGGATAGGGAAAAGACAACATTCACCACTCCATGGGGCACATTCATGTATGCCAAGATTCCATTCAGACTAATGAATGCAGGGGCGACATTCCAGTGTGCCATGGACATAGCTTTTGTTGGGGAAAAAGATAAATTTGTGGTCGTTTATCTGGATGACATCACAGTGTTTTCAAAATCTGATAAAGAACACCGTCACCATCTTAGGAAATTTTTCTTGAAATGTAGAAAGTTTGGCATTTCATTAAACCCCAAGAAATCTCTATTCGCCCTGCAGGAGGGAAAGTTACTAGGCCACATAGTATCAGCAAAAGGAGTCAGGATTGACCCCAGCAGAGTTGAGGCGATACAAGCCTTATCAATCCCGAGGTCCAAGAAGGAGGTCCAATCTTTCCTCAGTAAAATTAATTTTCTGAGGAGGTTTGTGCCTAACTTTGTTGAGGAGGTAAATCTTATAACAACCATGTTAAATAAAGAGAATGAAGTAAGGTGGACCCCTCAATCACGACTTCCTTTGAACAAATCAAGAAGGCCCTGACTGAAGATTTTGTGCTTATCAGTCCCGACTAGTCAAAGGATTTCCTTATTTTCTCCTTTGCCTCACCTGACTCAGTGGTTGCTGTTCTATTACAGACAAATGACAGTGGGCTAGAGCAGCCTATTGCTTATTTTAGCTGAGCATTGAGGGATGCCGAAGTTAGGTATGACAATATGGAGAAGCAGGCTTTTGCTCTAGTAAAAGCTCTCAAAGCTTTTAGAACCTACATCTTGCATTCAAAGATCATCGCCTATGTCCCCTTGGCTACTGTTAAAGACATTCTTATTCAGCCTGACATAGACGGGAGAAGGAGTAAATGGATAGCCAAAATCTTGGAATTTGACCTGGAAATAAGGCCCACCAAACTGATCAAAGGTCAAGGTTTAGCCAAATTGTTGGCTGAAGAAAACTGTCAAGATTTGGGGATAAGTTTCATCAACGAATGCTCGGATATTTAGCAGAAGCAACTGCCTGATATAGACCATCAAAGGGAGCCCCCATTGGCTCAATGTCCTTGGTACAATAACATCTTGTATTTTCTGCAAGAATTGAGGCCTCCTGATGGAATGGAAAAGAGCAAAGCGTGAGCTTTAAAGCTCAAGGTGGTAAGATATTACCTCATTGACCAAACCTTGTACTGGAAAGACCCTTTAGGGGTATTCTTAAGGTGCCTGGATCCACAAGAAGCTCAGTAGGTTACATTTGATTTCCACAGTGGCCTTTGTGGGGGGCACCATTTCTGGAAGACCACAGCCCATGAGATCCTTCGGGCTAGGTATTACTGGCCCACTTTATTCCCTGATGTCTGCAGAAAAACCAGAGCTTGCATCAAGTGCCAGAATTTCTCAGGAAAGAAGCAGATCAAATCGCTACCATTGAAGCCCATAGTAGCTTCGACACCTTTTCAACAGTGGGGGTTGGACTTCATCGGAGAGATTCATCCTCCCTCAAGTGGTCAGCATAGATGGATCCTGACTGCAACAGATTATTTCACCAAGTGGATAGAAGTTGTCCCCACCAGAAGCACATCACACAAAGTAATTATCAGCTTCTTGGAGGATATCATAGCCCGATTTGGCTGTCCTAGCAGAATCGTCACCGACAATGCTGCTTCTTTCAAATCTGAACCTCTAATTAAGTTCTGTGTGCAGTTCCAGATCTCACTAATTCACCTCACCCCCTACTATCCCCAGGGAAATGGTTTAGCGGAATCCTCAAACAAAAGCCTGATAAAGATCATCAAAAGATTGTTAGAGGATAACAAAAGAGACTGGGATTCAAAGTTGAAGTTTGCTCTGTGGGCCAATCGTGTCACAATGAAGAAGTCTCTGGGCACTTTTTCGTTTCAACTAGTCTACGGAGTAGAGGCAGTTTTCCCTACTCAGCTTGCCTTACCTATGGCAAAGTTCTTTCAAGACTACGAGGGAGAACCAGATCATATGATCAGAAGAATTCACCAGATAGTGGAAGTGTAGCAGAGCAGAGAACAAGCGAGGGACGCAGCTTACTGTCATCAGCAAAATATCAAGCAGGCTTTTGACAGGAAGGTCAGGAAAAAGGAGTTCGAGATCGAGGACTTGGTATTCAAGTGGGACACACCCAGACAGGATAAAGGTAAGCACAGCAAGTTCGACGCCCTCTGGATCGGCCCCTTTAAAATCTCTAAGATTTTCTCCAACAACACTTATGGGTTGTAGGATCTGGAGGGTGAAGAGGTTTTCAACAGCCCAGTGAATGGGCATTTTCTGAATTTTTTTTTTATTTGAGCCTTAGATGGCTCCTTTGTCTGTAAATATTGTCTTTTAGTTCTTTGTTTAGTTTCTTTTTGTATGTTTTCGGCCTAATAAGTGACTCCATAGCCCAACAGCAAGGCACTGAAGTTGTGAAATGTGTTCTTAGAGCATCACAGGGATGACTCTATCCCCCATGGACCCTATGTTAGCGATAATTCTTGTCATGAGTTTGAAAGCATTCAGGTCTGCAAGTTGCACAAAATGCTTAAGCGCAGCACGGGAGAATCCCTATTTTTCCAAGTAGCAGGTCAAGCGAGCAGGCAAAGTGTCGTCGGCATCATCCAAGGATGTGAGAAGCGAGAAGGTGAATAACCGTTGGATCTGGATCAGGGAGAATCATTGGATCCACACGTGGGATCGCGTATCGGGGCCTCACAAGAAAAGGCTCGAGAATTTGGGCATAGGGATCGCGAGATTGCGAGAAGCGATATCCCGATAGCTGGAGGTAGTGGGGGCCATAGCAGAGTCGGCGAGTGGAATACAGGTGGCAAAAAGCCTCGGGATCTCACCGCGAGAAGTCTCGAAGTATTGGTGTTAGGATTTTCGAGTCACGAAGTGCCAAGAAGATCTTAGCCGTCCATCAAAAAGGGACACATGGTGCGTGATTAGGCTCCATCGTCTCCTCGCCTCTCGCAACTTTAAGGAAGAAGAACTAGCTCCTCCCAGCTGCAAGACGCGAAGTGCCGAGAGAATCTCGGGCCCGGGCCCACGGCATCGCCAGGAGAAGTAAGAACCGTCAGATCTAGAAGGACACGTGGTGCCAGATTAAGTGTCCTCGGCATATCACTCATCGTGATTTCAATCAATAAAGGTTATCCCTTTCATATTCGTGATGCGCCGAAAGCGTATGGTCGCAGCCCGTCGTCACTTGGGGAGAGGAAGGAGCTGCATAAAGAAGGCCTGAGGCACCGAGTTCAGTTGCAGAGGGGATCATCGCGACCTCCAGGCATCATCAGATCTGATCTCCTTACTGTCTCTCACCTGGAGTAAATGACGGCAGGCACAGGTGGTTGAGACTTCCTCTCATTCATTAAGTGAGGGAATGGAGGTTCTGGTAAGTTGTCTGCCCGAGGAGGTCTTGTGTATCGATTTTCTCAAAGAAGCCATGCCGAAGACCTCGATTCAGCAAATATGTCTGCGCACTCTAGCCCGACACTTAATGGCTCAGCTACTCTCCTTACAGGAGCCATGCATAGTTAATATGGCACTTAAAAGAAGATATCAGTACGAGTTTGACTGAAGTGAAGTGACACCAAGCCTTGGGTGACTGGGCACACCTCTGTGAGGAGATTTTTTCCTGAGTATATAAACTCAGTCTTTGTATTTTGTAAGCATCGATGGTTGAGCAGAGCTCCCGGTTGTAAAACTTTAATGAAGCACTGTTTTCTGGTTATTTCTAGACTTCTGAGACTTCTTGCCCGATGAATGCCAGTTTCTTTACATCTTTGTTATTCTGTGTTAGAGCAGCTCAGAATTGGAGGATCCAGTCGAGTTGTAGCTGTTATAGGATGATGTTTTAATGGATCACTGTAATAGTTACAGAGTCTCTAATCAGTTCCTGTGATTTCCTTAACACTGAATGACTTGGAATTGGAGGATCTGGTCAAGTCTTCTATTCAGTTTCTTGAAGCCCTGAACTAGGAGGATCCTGTGTTCAGAGTTTTCCCCCCTACAAACCACTGTAAGCCGGTTGCCCAGAGCTTTTTTTTCACCCTTCTTACTAAGTCTTCCACCTGCTCATATTTAAATTAACCCACTGGCTGAAGTTAGGATTCCAGACCTCCTTTGTTCTTTACGTACCAGATCCAGTCCCTGAGTTAGAGTGATATCTCCTCGAGTCTCTACCCATTTGATCGCCCATTTATCAAATCGTGACATTAAATTAATGGGCATTGGGCTCTGCCCCTGCAAGCAATCCAGGAGTGACTTCCGACACTAATGGGTTGCAAAGATGAAAGACAAATTTGTACCCAAGGATTATCAAATCTCTCTGTTTCGGAGGATGCAGAATTTGAGACAAAAGCTGATGACAGTGAAACAATACACTGAAGAGTTATACAAGATAAACATCAGAGCAATTCATCAGGAAAGCGATGATGAAAAGGTTTCCAGATACATGAATGGTCTGCAATATGACATTCAATATGATATGAACATGATGACCCTTCGGTCTGTGGAAGATGCTCATCAGAGGGCTCTAAAAGCTGAAGAGAATATGAGCCGGAAACAAGGTCAAAGAGGCCGAGGTAGAAGTCAAGCCAGAGGCAAAACAATTTCCCAAGACAGAACTCAAAAATCTAAAGAAGAGGGAAAGA
>WSFP011470859.1:0-17692 GCA_009831015.1 Picea engelmannii
GCCTCTTGTTATCTCAACGTTGTATGGTCACTTTTTCTATTGGTCAATTTAAATATTTCATCCTATGCGATGTATCTCCATTAGACTGTGCCTACCTCCTTTTGGGTCATCCATATCAACAAGACCAAAATGTTGTGTATCTTGCCAAAACCCACCAATATAAACTCTCAAAATATGGACACACCTATATTCTTACTGCAACACCCCCCAACCCACCACACAAAAATATACCAATCCCCATGTCCATCTAAACCAATGTGTTCCTCTATGTATCGTACGCCCTATTCCACCAAACAATCCAACACACCCAGTACCACAATCCATGGATCCCCTACTCTGAGAATTCATTGATGTCTTCCAACCACCCATCGACCTACCCCCGTCGTGCCACATAGATCACTCTATAAATATTATTCCAGGATCTTCATTACCCAATGCCCCTACTTACCGACTAGCTCCATGAGAGGCAGAGGAAATTGAGAAACAATTGACATAACTCATAAACTCAAGTCATATCCAACATTCATCTTCCCCTTGTGCTTCTCTTTCCTTTGTAATCCCAAATAAATACACCACTGAGATGCACTTATTCACTAAATACCATGCCCTTAACAAGGATACAGTCAAGAACCACTACCTCCTACCCCAAATTGAGGAGTTTCTAGACAATTTGCAAGTTTCTCAATGGTTAAGTAAGTTAGATTTGACATCTGGATACAATCAAGTGAGAATCAACTCATCAGATGTGTGGAAGACAACCTTCAAGACCAAATTTTGTCTTTTCGAATGGAAATTCATGCCATTTGAACTAACTAATGAACCAACAACATTTATGAGAGTTATCAATGATATATTTAGGCCTATTTTGAGCCACATTGTTTTTATATATTTGGATGACATTCTCATATTCAATAAATCTTAGGAGGCACATCTTCATCATGTTCACCAAGTACTAGAACTACTTCAGGAGCACAAACTATAGTTAAAGGAAAATAAATCATACTTTGGCCAAAGTTTTGTTCCATATTTGGGATTTCTTGTGGACATAGAAGGAATTCATCCCGATTCGACACAGGTACAAGCTTTGGCACAATGGCCAACTCCTTCTTCAACAAGTACATTAAAAATCTTAATGGGTGGTATCAACTTTTATCAAAAGTTTGTTTTTCACTTCTCTCAGATTTCTCTCCCTTTGCATTAGTTATCTAACAACACTAGGATTTCTTATGGACACGGAAGGAATTCATCCCGATCCGACATAGGTACAAGCTTTGGCACAATGGCCAAATCCTTCTTCAACAAGTGCATTAAAAATCTTCATGGGTGGTATCAACTTTTATCAAAAGTTTGTTTTACACTTCTCTCCCTTTGCATTAGTTATCTAACAACACTAAAAACTTTGTTTGGGATGGAGAAGTTGCTCACAACTTTTCTCGTCTCAAACAGGCGTTGTTCTCTTCCCTTGTACTTAGATTTCCATACTTGACTTATCCATTTGAGATTGAATATGATGCCTCCCAATATGATATTGGTGTAGTACTTAAACAGGGAGGACATCATGTAGCCTGTCACTCTGAAGCTCTTTTAGAAGCTAAGAAAAATTGTAGCACATACGATAAAGAATTCTACAACCTCATGCAAGCTCTCAAGCAATATAGACATTACTTGTTGGGTGAGACCATTCTCCATAAAAATAACCATCCTCTAATTTTCATTAATTCCCAATCAAAGATTCAAGAGAAAAGACATCTCAAATGAGAGACCCTTTGTCAGTTCACTTAGACTATAATACATCCAATCCAGTACAAGACCTAGCCTCAACCCTCAATGAGCTCATGAGAATTTAGAACCAGAGTAACCCATATCCATTTCACCTTGACACCAGGTTCCAACTCCCCAAATTTTTTGGGAAAATGAATGGAGAGGTTGTAGAATCATGGATTCACAACATCTCCACATATTTTTGGACTTGTACAAGCCTCACTGAGGAAAGGAAACTCCAAATAACATCTCTCCATCTAGAAGGAATAGCTCAGACTTGGTGGGACAATCAACTAAAAAACACCACAATAGTAGTAGATATAGGAGCTTCCAATAACTCTTCAGAGTCACCTATCAAAACATGGGCACAATTTTGTAAATCTTTGAGAGATCATTTTTATCCACCCAGATACCTTTAGAATTTTTGGACAAGATGGATTCAACTCAGAAAATTACCTACAAAAAATGTACAAGCATACATTGATTACTTCTGCAAGATTCGAATTAAGCTTCACATCTCATATCCAAAAGAGGTATTAATTCTCAAATATAATTCAATCTTGTTATCTCAATTATTTAGAGAAGTAGAGTTGTTTGAATGTCTAACTTTGGATAACACTTTTAAAAGGGATTTGGTTGTAGAAAGAAAGGTGAATCCCCGAGGCCATACTCTTCAATATCGACTAAACGAGACCTCAACTCCTTCACAAGCTCCTACAACTCAGACCTAAGATCACCCTAATACTGTAACAACTCATCCCACCAATTCCATTTGGTGTTCGTTTCACAAAACTCAGTCCCACTCCTCTACAGATTGTAGATTTTTAAAATCCTTACGGACTAATAAAACACTATTTATAGAGGCCACTTCCTTAGAAACCATCGAGGATGCCGAAATAGTTTCTTTGGATAACCACACTGAAGTTGACCACTCCCTGATTCTTATGACATTTGACGACTCCAAATCCTCCTCCTTACCCCTGTTTACACACAATTTCCAAATCAAACAATCCTTAGCCTTGTTAATGATGGAAAATGGTAGTCAGAAAAACTTAGTCTCCCAAGAGTTAGTCTAATGCCTACAACTTCCCACTACCCCACACCCCAAGCCATATCAACTCGGTTAGGTCAAAAAATATGGCCCTCGCCTCTTGTTATCTCAATGTTGTATGGTCACTTTTTCTATTGGTCAATTTAAATATTTCATCCTATGCGATGTATCTCCATTAGACTGTGCCTACCTCCTTTTGGGTCATCCATATCAACAAGACCAAAATGTTGTGTATCTGGCCAAAACCCACCAATATAAACTCTCAAAATATGGACACACCTATATTCTTACTGCAACACCCCCCAACCCACCACACAAAAATATACCAATCCCCATGTCCATCTAAACCAATGTGTTTCTCTATGTCTGGTACGCCCTATTCCACCAAACAATCCAACACACCCAGTACCACAATCCATGGATCCCCTGCTCTGAGAATTCATTGATGTCTTCCAACCACCCATCGAGCTACCCCCACCGTGCCACATAGATTTCTCTATAAATATTATTCTAGGATCTTCATTACCCAATGCCCCTACTTATTGACTAGCTCCACGAGAGGCAGAGGAAATTGAGAAACAATTGACATAACTCATAAACTCAGGTCATATCCAACATTCCTCTTCCCCTTGTGCATCTCTTTCCTTTGTAATCCCAAATAAATATACCACTGAGATGCACTTATTCACTAACTACCATACCCTTAACAAGGATACAGTCAAGAACCACTACCTCCTACCCCAGATTGAGGAGTTTCTAGACAATTTGCAAGTTTCTCAATGGTTAAGTAAGTTAGATTTGAGATCTGGATACAATCAAGTGAGAATCAACCCATTAGATGTGTGAAATACAACCTTCAAGACCAAATTTGGTCTTTTCGAATGGAAATTCATGCCATTTGAACTGACTAATGAACCAACAACATTTATGAGAGTTATTAATGATATATTTAGGCCTATTTTGGGCCACAATGTTTTTATATATTTGGATGACATTCTCATATTCAATAAATCTTAGGAGGCACATCTTCATCATGTTCGCCAAGTACTAGAACTACTTTAGGAGCACAAACTATAGTTAAAGGAAAATAAATCATACTTTGGCCAAAGTTTTGTTCCATATTTGGGATTTCTTGTGGACACGAAAGGAATTCATCCCGATCCGACATAGGTACAAGCTTTGGCACAATGTCCAACTCCTTCTTCAACAAGTGCATTAAAAAGCTTCATGGGTGGTATCAACTTTTATCAAAAGTTTGTTTTTCACTTCTCTCAGATTTCTCTCCCTTTTCATTAGTTATCTAACAACACTAAAAACTTTGTTTGGGATGGAGAAGTTGCTCGCAACTTTTCTCGCCTCAAGAAGGCGTTGTTTTCTTCCCTTGTACTTAGATTTCCATACTTGTCTTATCCATTTGAGATTGAATATGATGCCTCCCAATATGATATTGGTGTAGTACTTAAACAAGGAGGACATCCTGTAGCCTATCACTCTGAAGCTCTTTCAGAAGCTAAGAAAAATTATAGCACATACGATAAAGAATTCTACAATCTCATGCAATCTCTCAAGCAATGTAGACATTACTTGTTGGGTGAGACCATTCTCCATAAAAATAACCATCCTCTAATTTTCATTAATTTCCAATCAAATATACAAGAGAAAAGACATCTCAAATGGGAAACCTACATACAACAGTTCGATCTGGTCATTCACTACAAGAAGGGGAAATCTAACAAGATGTCAGATTTTCTTAGTCGCCCTCCGAATCATGTTCTCTAAATATTAGAATTTCGGTGTGCTTCGTATGACACATGTAAAGACAAGTAAGCGACCGACCATGATTTTCAAGAAGTTTGGGTTGCACTACATCAACCAACAGTAGTTAACCAGACCCTTTTCTTAGACTACATCATCCTTAATGGGTGGCACTACAAGCTCAACTTGTTATATGTGCTTCAATCAGAGGATCATTTATTTCTCATCAAGGAATCCTATGCATTTTCTTGTGGAGGCCATTTGGCATAACAAAGACAGTACAAAACCTTCAACACCATTTTTATTGGCCATCTCTACAACACCAGATAGAAAAATTCATCTAAGCTTGTACTTTATGCTCTCAATCCAAACCTTCCAACCAAAAGCATGGCTTGTATCAGGCTAGCCCCAATGCCTTCTAGACCATAGGAATCCATTTCAATGGATTTTCTCAGTGGACTTCCCACCACTCAGAGAAAACATGATGCCATGATGCCATGATGCCATTTTTTTCTTGTATAATTATTTATGTAACTTTTAATTAATATATTTATTAATTGAATTTATATCATTCAAATTGATATTAAAATCAATCCTTTCAATTCAATCATTTATGTAGAAAAATATTTTGTTGATATCTTATTATTTTCTTATTTATTTTTTAAAGTCAATAGCCATTTGTTAAAGTTGAGACTTAAAAATTTTAAATTTTATAATATTGATTTAAGATAGGATTTTTTGTAATTCTTTTATATTAAACATAGGATTTTTTGTAATTTTTTTGTAATTCTTTTATAATATTGATTTAAGATAGGATCTTATGAATAATTAACATTTTACCATTAATAAATAGGTATAATAGTTGATTTTTGGCTTTTAAAATTCAATATTTATGTTTAAGACATAATTGTTACTTTCAAATAAATTTTATTTTATGAATAATTAATATTTTACAATTAATAAATAGGCATAGTAATTGATTTTTGGCTTTCAAAATTTAAATACAATCTAAGTAAGCAAATTTAATATTCGAATTAAATTGAAAAGATAAATAAATGAAAATTTATTTCATTTAATTTTTGGCTTTCAAAATTTAAATACAATCTAAGTAAGCAAATTTAATATTCGAATTAAATTGAAAAGATAAATAAATGAAAATTTATTTCATTTAATTTTTGGCTTTCAAAATTTAAATACAATCTAAGTAAGCAAATTTAATATTCGAATTAAATTGAAAAGATAAATAAATGAAAATTTATTTCATTTAATAGTTTTTTTCTAAATTAAAACACAAATTAAGTATCAAAATTTAAATATTCAAATCGAAGTGACAAATATATGTTTATTTTATTTATTTATTTAGTTAAATATTCAAATCAAATTGAAGTGGCAAATAACAAGATAGAGAAATTCAATACATTTCCACTTAAACTTAATAATTTTTAGTGAAATTCAATAACAAGATAGAGAATGTCAATACATTGAGCTATTACTTTTGAAAAATTCTATAAATTCTATACATGGTACCTAAAGTGTGCACCACTTAAACTTAATAATTTTTAGTGAAATTCAATAACAAGATAGAGAATGTCAATACATTGAACCATTACTTTTGAAAAATTCTATACATGGTACCTAAAATGTGCACCACTTAAACTTAATATTTTTTAGTGAAATTCAATAACAAGATAGAGAATGTCAATACATTGAACCATTACTTTTGAAAAATTCTATACATGGTACCTAAAGTGTGCACCACTTAAACTTAATAATTTTTAGTGAAATTCAATAACAAGATAGAGAATGTCAATACATTGAACCATTACTTTTGAAAAATTATATACATGATACCTAAAGTGTGCACCACTTAAACTTAATAATTTTTTAGTGAAATTCAATAACAAGATAGAGAATATGTCTTGAGAGTGTGCTAATCTTTGTGTTGATCTTATTAATAGGCCTCTATTAAGATAGAAATAAAATCTAGTTCCAACAGATGAGCAAGCACAAATGAAAATGTTCACCATTTTAATTGTTGAAAATATGACACACCACAAATTTAAAAAAAAATTCGAACCACTTTAATTGTTGAAAATATGAAACACCTAAAGTAAAAATAGAACTAAAAACAAAACATAGAAGTGAAATTTTTATTTTTATTTTTTGTGTGTAGGATTATGAGAATCTCACTGATACTCTTGCATTTTCTCTCTATTAGCCCCTAAAATATTTCTTTCAGTATCATGACTCCGTCATATTTTTTTACATAAACTATAAACTATAATGTGATTGTGCTTCCCGGGCCATACCAACCCTTAATATGGATGGATTTTTTTGGGTGTCTCCTCCTGACTACCGCTAGTTTATAACTTTGGCCACCTGACAGAAGGAAACCTTTGAAATCCAATCGCGCTACTGGGATTTGAATAAAAAGTTGAAGGCCATGGAGTTGGGATTTGATCCACTTATGTGTGCATGGGTCACGAAAATATTTTTAATATAATATCTCTAGCCACAACCACAACCACATGTTTGATCACTACCTTGAGGTGTCCCCACTACTCTGGGTTAAGCAACACTCATCAGAATTGAACCTTTCTCAATGGTGAAAAAATCCCCACTTTCTACCATTGGATCCAACCCCTTTGGAAAAAAATTGAAAGACACGGGGGTGAGATTTGATCCACTTATGTGTGCATTGGTCACGAGACTCTCCTTGATATTATTATTAAAGATTATTTAATAATTAATATTAATTATTATAATTATTTTTTATAATTAATAGTAATTACTATATTAATAATAATAAATTACTAATCATAATGATTGTTGATTTGTTCTTTACAAATATTATATAATATTAGTTACTTAATTATTATATGAAAATATTGGAGATTAGATATTTTTGTAATCAAAACACTTAAACCCTATTTATGTTTTTATGCTTATGCTTATTAATTGGCTGACCCAAATATTGATTTATTTATGTTCATTAAAATATAGCTTATAGATTAGCAAATTGATTCATTTAAATTCATTTAAATTCACATAATAACAATATGAACACAATGTGTGTGTATAAAACAATTAAGAGAATAATTAATACTATTCGATAAAACTACACTCCTAATTCTACTTGATGATCCACATTTACTCTACCACTTACATCTACATGATCCTCATATTTACATTTATATCATCATCTTCTTGACCTACAATTGTAACATGTACATGCCCTTTTTTCTTGGATGTACATGGAATAACAAACCATCAATTTTGTTTAGACACATTAGGATGGAAGAAAACTTGTTCATAGTATTTTGGAAGAACAAATCATTTTCTGAGATGTTCACATTTCTCTATGTACGCCAATGGAATATAATTCACTATCTAGCTCATATTTAATAGATCTATTTTTTTTTTATCAAAAAGATTAAACCATTTACAGTTAAAAGTTACACATTTAAAAATCCTATCGTCTAACTCAATTATCTCTTGAATAGTGTCAACATTAAGGACCTCACTAACCTTTGTGAAGAAAAAAATGGTATTGATTAAAGACCTCCATTCTAAATGAGACTCTTCCTAGGATTATAGTGAGAGATTAGATCATTATGAGGCATCTACCTAAGAAGATAGAGAAAAATAAAAATCAACATCCTTCCCATGAATAAGTGGGAGTTTCTCCTCATTTCTATCGAAAGAGTAAGAAATCAAAATCCTAGAGCATGTAGAATGAGACTCTATTAATGTTGTTGAAGGGCCTAGATATATGGTGGGTTTAATGGATGTGAGGCCAATAGATAGAATAAATGAATCTTTTTATTATGTTTGTATCCCTTGAATTTGTAAAACTTGTTTACAAAAATGCAACAACACTCCACAATCACATGTTTATTTTCTTTGGTTTGAACTATCTATGAGTTACTATTTTAATTTTTGTTAGTTATCAAATTACACCAAATTTTACAAAAAAAATCACATTGATAATTCATTTTTTATTCACTATCAAATTGTATCATTTTTTTTTGAAAATCATACTAATAGTTTAAAGACAAATTGTTTAATGTGTTGAGTAATTACACATAAATAATGCAAAAAATATGGGCCATGTTATGGCACAGTTTGTAGTTAGGAAAAAGGACAAATGAAAGGATGTCAAACTGGAGTAACTGACCCAATCCCACCATTGTCACCTCAATGGGAAGGTTCTTTCTGTTTAGGGAGGTAAGGCCTAGGGGAGACATCCCCAGTGACTTGGGATTTTGAGAAGGAAAAAAGGTTAAGAGATAAAAGGTAATTCCCCCCCTCACAAGTCACCACCGAGCAGAAAGTCCGGCTTATAACCAATAAATATGAAAGATAACCGAAAGTAGTAACCAATAAGAGTACATGTCCGAGACAAAGAAACAATGAAACTATATGTGAAATCTTGCTTGCTGGTTAGTACTTCATATAACTAATGACTTTCTGATAATAAGCAATTGAGCAATAATATTGATGAAGTAAATCAATATTTATACAATAGTAATCATTACACAATATTACTTCATAATAAATGCTAAAGAAACTTTGGAATTCAATATAACAATATCAACACTTCATGAACAATGCCTTAACCAATCATCCAATTGCTTTATAAGTAAAACGTAAGTTGCAAAAAGGGGTTTATGGCACAAGAAGGTGACGACAACAGTAGGGTTAGTAAAATTAGTCTAGGGTAGAGTTAGTAAGATTTATAGGTTGTTCAAAGTATTTCGTTGTTTGTATGAACACACAAGGCCTTAGATCAATGTGTTGCTAGGGTATATGGAGTCAAAGAGAGGACGCAAAGGTTGAAGGACTAAGTGATAGTAAGACCAAAGACAAGATGGTAAAGTGTGGAGGTGTTGCTAAAGCAAGGCCTAAAAAATGAAACCCTAAGGGAGAGAGACTCACTTTGGTGTAGAAACCCTAGGCCTCAATGCTCTCTCCTCCTTCTTTAGCTCAATGGGAAAAAATGGCTAGCTTGAAAAAAAGATTGATCTAAGACAAGAGAGTTTGTGAGTGATGTGTTGCTAAAGCAAGGCTTCACTAGACAAGCCCTAGGGAAAAATGACTCAACAGGTGTAGGCTACCCTAGGCCTTGGTGTGTTTTTCTCCTTCTTAGCTCAACAAGAGTAAAATGGTTAGGTTAGAAGAAAATAATAGAGTGTTTCTATGGCAAGGCTATATCTTACTTCAACAAATAAAATGGCTTAAAATCTTGATAGGGACATGAGACAAGGACCTTTAGTATGTGCTTGTCACCTAGGGTTTAATTCAACAAATTATAATAATAAATGCAAGAAAACAACACCACAACCATTCAATCAAGAAGTTTTGCAGAAATTCACTTACATTTAACCAAGAAATCATATAGAAAAACCCTAGTTGTAATACCTTCCACCAAAAGAAATGCCAAAAATGCCAAGAAAGTCTTCCTTCAACAAGTGCACCTCAAAATTTCAGCCAATAACCCTAAGAAGGGCGCAAATTTCAGACCTCACTAATGAGTGAGTGAAAGATGATGATAATATGAAGGTAAAAACCCTCAATATATAGTATACCAATGACCTAAATTACATTTTAGGTCATTAAAAGGCTGATAAGGCCAACATACCAAAATCATATTGTTTTACATTAAATGTTTAAAATAAAACCCTAATCAAGAAATAGTGATATGTCATCCCCTTTCTAGGGTGACGTTAGCCCCTTTTAGGGAAAATGCAGCCTCCTGGAGAAAAATGTTAGCCCTCCTTGGGCTTCTCCAAGCTGCCACATGTGCCAAAACTGCCATAATTGCCTCTCAAAATGTCCATATTATTGGGTGACGTCATGGGAATCCTGGGAGACGTCCTAAGACTTCCAAGGCCAACTTTCCTATGGAGAGGGCTCAACCCCCTAGGTACAGGTCTTCTCAGCTGCCTCTGGTGGATTCTTCTGCTCTTCCCGAGTACAAACGCTCTGCCATGTCTCTACCCCTTGATGGGGTCTTAGCGTCCATCGGGTGGGCTCTTCAGCCCCATGGAGGTTCGAACTAATCATCTCCCCATGTGTACTTGTCCAATGTGGTACTTGTCCGTCGGGCATGATCCTGCACATCAACAACTACGCCCTCCATGGGCTCATAAGCCAGGGATCATAGGAATGTCAATCACATATCATCATGAATATTATTAAACATGTGAATAAAACACCTATTACCTCAGTTAAGTGCTCAAAGACATTATAAAAGTCTGCAATACAAGTTTGGGGAAAGTGACAGGGCGTCCTATTGGGCTAGTGTCCACTGGAAAATGGATGTTTCTGGAAGAGATTAAATCCAAGTCATGTAAGTGGGTGAGGTGGATAAGGGATGTCCTGACAAGGAGTGCAGTGAAAGCAGGGAAATGCAAGACTTACCTGTGGGTGCCTTTGTAGAAGGTGAGCTGCACCTGTCATGGATGTAATTTTTTCCAAGCCCATTCATGCCTTTTATTCTTCATTCTTTATTTCTTTTTGTTCAAGAAGCTAATCAGGGGACACTTCCTTGGCATGGTGACCAGTGGTAGCAATGTTACCTATAAGTACTTTCACAAAAATGAAAAGGTTGGCTCGTGATGAGACCCCCTTTCTCTTGGCCATGCAACCAAGAACTAACACCCTGGCATGGTAACCAACTGCTAGTAGTGCCATACTGCTAGGTACCCATGGACCTAATAGGCTAGCTTGTGATAAGAGCCCCTATCCTTTGACTAGGTCATTTTTTATTAATTTTATTGGGTCCCTCTTGTTTCTTGCTGAGAATCTTTTTACTGCTTTCTTGGGGATCCCTGGGCGAAGCATATCGAGGTTTTATTTTTAGGCTTTTTATCTTTTTCCAGCTTTCTTTTACCTTCTGGGACTTTAGCCCCTTCTTCCCACAATGCAAGGTGCAACCCTTTAAATGATTGGCCAACCCAATTCGTGGACAAATGTAATGGGGTGGATGAGCGGGAAGCAATATGAAAAGGTGGTAATGACGAAAGCAGGCGATGATTTTTCAACCCCCCCCCCCTCTCCCCAGGTGGCAAACCAAAACCTATGGGCACAATCTTACTACGGAATCTTGTCATTCCCCCCAGACATGGTCAAGTGGACAAGTATAAGATCCAAGCATTTGTTAGAAACAAAAGGAATTAAATGCACATATTCAAAGGTTTTGAGGATCAGAGTGACACATACCATGATACTCGTACTCATTACCTCATGGAGAAAGAACCATCTCTGATACAGGACCAAGCTGAAGGTGATGGGTGTTGTTGCTGCTGACAAAGTGGGGGTGTTGATAGGGAGAAAAGATGGGCCCTCTAGGGCCATGCTCAAGTCAATTTGGCTCTTGGTACTGCATGTCTAGGATCTGTGGGGATCGAGACATAATCTCCTAGTTATCCCTAAAAGTGGGGATAACATCTGGCTCCAACTCGGGGACATGTGCTCATCGTAGAGCACATGAGAACCTCATCATCTCTGGCATAACCTGTAACTTTATTGATCTCAATAGAAACTATTAGTAACCATTTGGGGTGGTGATACCAACCCAACACACACACACACACACACATAAGACTGAAATTAAAGCAATCATATGTACAAATGTGAAAGCAAACTACTCTAGCATGCAATGCAGATGGTATAGTACAATGAATGCAAAATGCCTACCTACTTACCTACACTTACCTATGAAGTCAGGTCCCACCACCTTGGTGGGGTTTGAGGAGGTGCCCGCTGACAGGCAATGGGCGCCTTCTTCCTTCCAAAGTGGACAAGTAATATGAATTGTCAACTGATTTTCTTCCAGCTTTGAAAAGGATGAGAAAATATTGGGTACTTCCTTTGACATTAGTTGGATCTCCTTTCTTGGTGTCCCACTTCCATACTACATCCCCTTCCTTTTACTCTCTGATCTTGTACTTGGTTGTTCCCTGGACAACCCTGGTGTATTGTGCAGAGGGAGGGGGGTGGGATTCTACGGTAAAGACTTCCTGCTAGGAAGGTCGAATCAGTATGTCACTTTCACCTATTTTTAGTAACTTCACGGTCCCAAATTCCTTGTCTTTATACTTGTCTAGGAGCTACTGATATTATTCTTTCTTGGGCCACTGAATTTGATCAAAGTCTTCCTCTGTTGCAAAAGGAATATCATTCTGAGAAAACTTAGGAAGACTCTATATGATTTGCTCATGTGCTTTGTCATCTTTGATGGGATCACTAAGTTCTTTCACATGAGCTGTAGTCACAGGTACATTCAGGAGATGACGTATAGTTCCATCTTTCAAAGGTATATTCACATAAGTGAGGTCCATCTCAAGAGTACCTCCCAGTTTTTCGACAAACTTTCTAAACAATAACATCCCCCACACATCTGGGACCTCCACTACCACTATGTGCATGTGTATCACCTTCTCAGGGTATTCTTTAAGGAAAACTTGGACATTCTCAATCACCCCATGTGTGGGTATAGATTTAGATTCAAAGCCACATACATTCCTGTAAGGTCGTGTGACTTTCAAACCTACTTGTTGCATGACCTTGAGGGACATCATATTAGCACCGGCCCCTGAATCCAACATGCAGTTATTGAGGCTCTTTTTATTCAATATCACGGTCATAAAGAAGGGGGGATGTTCATCATAATGGACCCTAAACTGATCAGCCTACAACATAATAGGAGGTTCCATGGGTCCATCTAATCCTTGGAAAAAGTTGTCAAATCGTTCTTTAACAGATGGCACTTTAATGACCTCTTTGAGAAGGATGGTTACATGCATCTTAGATAACGCCCCTTCAAAGTCAAAGTTCAAGTCCACCCTTTCGGCTTTGGAATTTTTCGTGAGGATAATGTCCGAGGGTGGAGGTTTTGTTTGAGCTACCACACGAATAGTAGAAGTGGGTTGGTTCAAATTCTTTCATCTATACACCTGGAACTCTTGTTTTTTCAACTTCTCTCTTGATTCCTGGTCTAGGTTGTTTATCACTGCCATTCTAGCCAACCTGGCTACTTCTTTCACACCCTCCCGATGTTATTCAACAATGATATTTATTTGGGGGCATTCCATGAGATGACCTATATTGTTCACTTGTTCATGGCCATCATTGTTGTAAGGACACTCATGTTCCCAATGTGATTCGCTACACTGCAAGCACCAAGAATTTTCATCCACTACATTTGCAGGAGCCAAAGTGTTTGGAACCTCTTGATCATTCTTTGGTTTATAGAATTTGTTCCCTTTTTGGAATTGACCTTTGTACGGGACCCTAGGTGCTTGGTTATGGGCTCTTTCCAAGTTGAAAATTCTACTCATCATTAGCTCTTGATTTTTTATCATGCCATCCATGGTTGCTTGTAATTTTGCCATACTAGCAAAAAGGTCAGAAGTAGGCTTGGTATTGTGGACTATCTTGGGTTTAGTGTCCATTTTTCCCCTTGGATTTGTGAAAGGCTCAATATTGTACGAATGGAGGTTGCCTTCAATCTTGGTGGCCAATTCTTGAGCTTCCTGAATTGTTTGGGGGTTTTTGTCTCTGAGGAGATACCCTAGTTGACCAGTGAAATATTTGATATAGATGTAGACAAGGTAATTATCACTTGGATGATGGATTGAAGGGATCTTTTGCAACAATGTTTCAAACCTAGTATGGAAGTCTCGAATGGTCTCATTGTCATGCTTCCAAAGGGAATTTAGCCTAGTTAATAACATGTTGGGGTCTTCCTTGATACTCCTTCTCTTGAGAAAGGCTTCTTCTAGTTTGTCCATGGTTTTAATGCTGCCATCGAGTAGACTATGATACCAACGCCTTGAAGCATCAAGGAGGGTAGCAGATAAAAACTTCATGACTAGGTCTTCAGCATCATCACTAACGGGGTGAAGCTGAAAAAATGCCTAAAAATTGCTCATATGCTCTTCAGTACTGATTGCATCAGTGTCGGTAAACTTAGGCAACCACTTCTCATACTTGGGTGGCATTTGCCTAGGGTAGCAGAGAGTAGATGACCATTGTCTTTGATTATTTTCTGGGTTCTATGCATTGGTATGGGTTGTTGTGCTAGACATGGTATTCAAGGCAAGATCTCCTTCAAAAAGTGATTTTACAACAGGGGAGTTTCGGGGAGGCTTTCTTCTGAAGGATTGAGGAGGATTATTGTACCTCCTTGTGGTTTGTGGAGTCGCCAGTTAATTTTCTTGAAACTATCAAAAGATAAGAGAAAATTCCCTAAGTGGAGTTTCCAGGTAAGCTTGTAAGATAAAGACTTTAGAGGTAAGGCTTACCGAAAAGTGTCGTCTTGAGGAAACTTTGACTTAGTGTTCCCCGACAACGAAGCCAAAATGTTATCGCACAGTTTGTAGTTAGGATAAAAGATGGATGAAAGGATGTCAAATTGGTGTAACTGAACCAATCCCACCACTGTCACCTCAATGGGAAGGTTATTTCTATTTAGGGAGGTAAGGCCCAAGGGAGACGTCCCCGGTGACCTGTAGTTTTGAGAAGGAAAAAGGGTTAAGAGATAAAAGGTAATTTACCCCCTCACAAGTCACCACCGAGAAGAAAGTTCGTCTTATATCAAATAAAGATGAAAGAGAACCGGAAGTAATAACCAATAAGAGTACCTTCCTGAGACAAAGAAACAATGAAACTATATGTTCAAGCTTTCTTGTTGGTTAGTACTTCATATAGCTAATGAATTTTTTATAATAAGCAATTGAGCAATAATATTGATGAAGTAAATCAATATTTATACAATAGAAATCATTACACAATATTACTTCACAATAAATGCTAAAGAAACTTTGGCATTCAATATAACAATATCAACACTTCATGAACAATGCCTTAACCAATCATCCAATTGCTTTAGAAGTAAAATGTAAGCTGCACAAAGGAGTTTATAGCAAACGAAGGTGACGAAAACACTAGAGTTAGTAAAATTAGTCTAGGCTAGGGTTAGTAAGAGTTAGAGGTTTTCCAAAGTATTTGGTTGTTTGTATAATCAAGTTAATCAACACATAAGGCCTTAGATCAGTGGGTTGCTAGGGTATATAGATTCAAAGAGACGATGCAAAGGTTGAAGGACTAAGTGATATTAAATACCAAAGACAAGACGGTAAAGTGTTGAGGTGTTGCTAAAGCAAGGCTGCAACAACGAAACCCTAGGGGAGAGAGGCTCACTTTGGTGTAGAAACCCTAGGCCTCAGTGCTCTCTCCTCCTTCTTTATCTCAATGGAAAAAAATGGCTAGCTTGAAAAAAAGATTGATCTAATACAATAGAGTTTGTGAGTGATGTGTTGCTAAAGCAAGGCTTCACTAAACAATCCCTAGGGAAAAACGACTCACCAGGTGTAGGCTACCCTAGCCCTTGGTGCATTTTTCTCCTTCTTAGCTCAACAAGAGTAAAACAGCTAGGTTAGAAGAAAAGAATAGAGTGTTT
Organism: Picea engelmannii; assembly: GCA_009831015.1. Classification (NCBI taxonomy): domain Eukaryota; kingdom Viridiplantae; phylum Streptophyta; class Pinopsida; order Pinales; family Pinaceae; genus Picea; species Picea engelmannii. Next base: position 16,035 of record WSFP011470859.1, read on the forward strand.
CTATGGAAAGGCTCTATCTTACTTCAACAAATAAAATGTCTTGAAATCTTGATAGGGACATGAGACAAGGACCTTTAGTATGTGCTTGTCACCTAGGGTTAAATTCAACAAGTTATAATAATAAATGCAAGAAAACAACACTACAACCATTCAATCAAGAAGTTTTGTATAAATTCACTTACATTTAACCAAGAAATCATATAGCAAAACCCTAGTTGTTGTTAGGACCACACAATGTACCCTTTTTTCCCATACTTTTTGCCATTATTATACCCAGGATCACCTGTATTTAGACTTATACTATCATTTCATCCAATCATTCCAAGGTATACAACGTCCTTTCTCATTACTACACGTTTAATCTGTTTTGCATGATATTTTACATCACTCTCGTACTTAACTATTGATTAGAAGTGCATAAGTGTCCATAACTGTAGATTAGCATTTGAGGCCTGTGCTGAAACACAGAACTGTCCAACGTCGTTGTTTAACTGATGCTTAAACACGGAGCTGCTACACAGTCTGAGGTCGCATATGCTGAAACACGGAAGCTGCTACATAGTTCGAGGAGGCAGATGCTGAAACACGGAGCTGTAACACAGTTCAGAAGTGCAGATGCTGAAACACAGAGGAGACCGCCACGATGCTGAAACACAAGCCGTTACAGTTAGCAGTCAATGCCGACACAGTCAAGAGCGCAATTCACATGGCTGAAACAGCCCGTGAATTGCGATGCTGAAACAACATCAGCAGTGATGAGAAGGAGCTGTTACACCAGCCGTAACAGCAATACCTCGTTCAGCTCCTGTATTAGCATTCAGTTACGTGAGAATAGGACATCCTATGTTGATTTAGAAAGAAGATCTGATTTAGTATAGGATTTAGATATGCTTTGTAATGATTGTATCGAAGGGATTTCCTCTTTAAATTCAAGGGAAATCACCATTCGAGACATCCAAGTTTTGACACATTGAAGCAACTCCAAAGAAGCGGGACGCATTTTATTCTTTCAAATTGTAATGGGATATTTCAACAGATGAATATAAGACTGCTTTATTCATTCATCTCTAAGCTTTCCCCTTTCAGGGAAATCTTGTGAGAAGGGAGGGCCCACCTTCATCACAAGATTCACCCATTAGTTAGAAGTGTGTTAGTATAATTTCCGTTTATGCTTTGTTTAACTGTCGTTTTGCTAAAACACTGTTTTAATGGATTTCGCTTTGCTGAAACACTACTGACTCTGTCTTAGTTTATTGAATAGAATTGTAATTCTTTTTATCAGCAATCTTGTGTGATGATTTTATGATAGCAGAGATTTGATCAAGGGTTCTTGCTCAGAAAGAAAGGAACCAGAACATCATACCCTCTGTAGGATTCGTTTACTGCTACAAGTGTGCTAGCCAGGAGTTCGGTTAAAAGGTTCCTGCTCAGACAGGAAGGAATCCAATTACCTCAACTTCTGTAGATTTCCATTTCCTCCAGCAAGTGTGCTAGCCAGAGAATTGGTTAAAGGGTTCCTACTCAGACAGGAAGGAATCACAACACCTTGTCCTCTGTAGATTTCCTTTACCTCTGCAAGTGTGTTAACCAGGGATTGGGTTAAGGGTTTCTACTCAGAAAGGAAAGAACCAAAACATCCTGTCCTCTGGAAATTTTCA
>ML877696.1:497-17738 GCA_009831015.1 Picea engelmannii
TGAGTATACCACTTACCTCTCTCCCTTACCATTGGTTGCTCCTTTTTCCACCTGTTTTCCACTAGCGCTCTCGTATGCCTGTCCTTTCCCCTTGACTTGTCGTTCCCTATTATCTCCCTACACCTGTTCCCCACTCCCACTTCATGTCATCTTCCCCGATGATTGTCATGTTCCCTTCCTGACCACTCGCGTTCTCTCTCTTCACCACATCACCTCAACTCCCGATTATTATCACCCGTGTGTCTCCCTATCCTCCACTCGCTCTCCCACTTTGTGCCTCACCCTCTTACCTCTTGCCATTTGTCTCCCACATCACCTCCACATGGACTGACCATCCCTTCCTCATTCTGCCACCGAATCCTTCCTTCTTCCTCCTTGTTTCCTTCCCATGCCACATCACCCCTACCCCATCATACGTCAGCTCTCACTTTTCTGCCCTTGCACCTTTCCAGTGACCATTCTGCAGCAGTGCCTTCCACCTGGTTGTCGAGCATGTGTCGTAGCCTACTGATCCTACATCAATCATCTCGCCAGCACCTCCCTATCAACATCCTTCGTCTACCTACCAGTCTCCCCAGTTAACATCCAGCAGAGCATAGGCGGTGAAAGGAAGGCTGCCACATTTTCCAAGTGCAGATGTTGACTCTACCCATTTAGATCCTGATGATGTAGTTAATGTAAACATGGAAGGTGGGTGAGACATCATCTCCTTCCTTCAATAGAAGGCCAAAAAATGAAAAATGCAGAGGCATACAGTCAGTCCAAACTGAAAGAGATCGCGTTTGACAATTGACTGCATGGGTAGTCTGACCAACGTCTACATGTGTAGCCTAATAGATAAGCGCATCAATGAAAATCTTTGAAAGCATGACAGGATCGCCTCAGGTAGTCGGAGACAGTTCCAAGTATATGTAGGCATTTCTGCCAATTTGTTAGTGTCGATGGTTGAGCTAAGATCCCGCATGTAAAGTTTTAGTAAAGCCTATGGTTCTCTAGTTAGGTATTTCATTTTGAGACTTCTTGTTTAATGTAAGTCATTTTCCTTCCATCTCTCTGTAACAACTGTGTTATAACACTCGTGCATGGATGATCCAGTCAAGGGTAGTTATGTTTTTGTGATGTAGGTTTGATCATAGGGACATCGCGACCAGTTTTAATCAGTCTCTTGTGTTGTCTTTTCCCTCCAACACTGAATGACTCGGGCATGGATGATCTAGTCAAGTTATTGTTATTGAATTCTGATGTATGTTTGATTTTAGTTCATTGATAATTTCATTCAGTTCCCTAAAACTATGAACCAAGAGGATCTTGTCTACTGAGTTTTCCCTCTTTAGGATGTTGGAAGACCAGATGTCCACAACAAACCTCTTCATTCTCCTCAAGTTCTTCCCCCTACTTTCCCTTATTACAACTTACTGACCAAAGCTAGATCAAGACCTCATCTGCCTGTGCATACCAGCCCAATTTTCTGAGTTAAAGCGATATCATCCTGATTTTTCATCCATTAGACCCCCCTTAAATTTATTCATTGTGACATAAAAATTGATGGGTACTAGGCTTACCTCTATTGCAATCTAGAGGTGACTTCTAGTGCTAATAGGTTCGGCATCCTGAAGGAGATTGTCACTGACCATGGAAGTCACTTCCAAAACAAAATTATGACCGAGTTAACATCAAATCTTGGTTTGAATCAAGAACATTCATCACCCTACTACCCACAAGTGAATGGTCAGGTTGAAGTTGTGAATACATTTCTCAAGACTATTCTTTAGTGGACGATCAATTCTGCCAATTCAAATTGGAATTTGATGTTGTACTCGACGTTATGGGCCTACCAAACGTCTGTATAAACTGCCTGTTAAATTTTCCAGCATCGACAGTCATTCTCCAATGAGAGGCCATATGGGCCACCCTGAGGCTAGCCAGGGAGATTTGGATAATCAACCAATCTTGTGAGGTATTGACAAAATCTAGGGGGAAACGTACAACCTCTGTGAGTCAAACCAAAAGTCAGGATGAATGATATGCTATGTGAGTCTAATGCAAAATTCAGGGGGAACGCACAGCCTTTGTGAGCATAGATAGTCTAGTGAAAAATTCAGGGGGAACGTACAACCTCTGTGAGCATAGATAGACTAGTGAAAAAGTCAGCGGGAATGTACAACCTCTGTGAACCTAGTCAAGCCTTGTGAGCCATGAGAAAAAGTCAAGGCATCTAGCAAAAGTTAGGTTGAATATAAAATTCCTATGAGCTAGAAACAAACGATATTCCTAATATTCCAAATGATATAAATGTATTGATCTATTGTGTTGGCACATGTAACATTATCCACCATGAAGAGAATTTCAAATTGCCTTGTATAGAGTTGAGTTGTAACTGAAGTCTCAAGTATAGTTCTATTTTAGAACTAAAGTGTAATGTTGATTTGTAATTGAAGTATTAAGTCTAGTTCTATTTTAGAACTAAAGTGTAAAGTTGAGTTGTAACTGAAGTCTTAAGTCTAGTTCTGTTTTAGAACTAAAGTGTAATGCTTAGTTGTAATTGAATTCTTAAGTCTAGTTCTATTTTCTAACTAAAGTGTAATGTTGGGTTGCAACTGAAGTCTTAAGTCTAGTTCTATTTTTGAACTAAAGGGTAATGTTGAGTTATGACTGAAGTCTCAAGTCTAGTTCTATTTTCAAACTAAAGTATACGAGTTTGAAGTCTAGTTCTAAGTTAGAACTAAAGTATGAAGATGAGTTATGATTAACTCATGAAAACATGTTACTATTTAGAGTCTTTCCTCTTCTCCTCTTTATCCTATATAAGCAAAGGTCGACCCCTCTCTTCAACACAGTTTTTGAGATGTAGGTTAAGGGTGAAGCAATAGAGGCACACATCAGTGATAAAGAGGAAACATAACAAAGTAGAATATCAGTGTTTCATATCAACACTAGAGGCAGCATATCATAGGTGTATTTCAGCAAGGTCTTTTAGGTCTTTGTCATGTCAGAGTCATCTTGGCAATCTCTTTAAGAGCAGAACATTCATGGTGGATATTTTTAAGTGATCTTACATTATTAATGCAATAAAGGAATATCGTTTGTTGGTGTTTTTCTCCATGTACAGGGTTTCCCCAGGGTATATGTGTTGTTGATGTGCATGCATACTTATCTACATAGTTATTGTTATTCGGTTATGATTTGGTATTGTTGAAGTGTATTAAGCTGAAATCAAAGTGTTGAAGAGAATAAAAGAATTAATCTGCATAAGAAATCAAGCTCATAATTCAACATGGTATCAAAGATTAGGGTGTGTTAAATGTGTTGAAGTGCAACAATAGGTACACACAGATCCAAGATAGATTGATTAATTTTCTAGTGTAAAGACCATGGCATCCTCCATTTCAGTCAAGGCCAAGGATAGGCTCAAAGGAGCTACCAACTTCAATGTGTGGAAGCTCCAGATAAAACATATCTTGCAGGAGCATGATCTTGAGAAGTATGTGACCACAGTGGTGGAGGAACCCATGAATAATGTAGGAAGAGCGACCTTCAGAAAGATTCAAGCAAAGGAAAAGAGAATCATCTTTGACTCAGTCAAAGACAGTATAATTCTTGCAATGACTTCGTTAATAACTGCTAAGGACTGTATGGATACCTTGGTGAATCTATATGAGAAACAGGCTCCAAGTCAGAAGAGGACACTTAAGCACAAGCTTAAGTATTTGAATATGGATAAAGGTCAATCATTGGCATCTTTCTGTTCCAGGATAGACCATATCAGAGATCATCTCTTGGTCACAAGGGTGATAGTGGATGATGATGATTTAGTGCAGGCCATTTTCGATGGTCTTCCTTCTTCATGGGAGACTTTATTATCCATTGTAAGTGGGAGAGATATTCATCCCATGTTTGAGAGGTTATGGCATGATTGCCCCCAGGAGGAGATTCGCACGGCTACCGGGAGTGAGCCAATGAAAGAAGAGCACACAGCTTTAGCATCAAGATTCAAGGGAAAGAAGAAAGGCACTTTCCAGAAAGGCTTTTAGAGGAAGCCAAACACCAAAGGTACATTCAAAGGAAAGAATATTGATACATCTAATATTAAATGCTTTAGTTGTAATAAGTTGGGTCATTTTGCTAAAGATTGTTGGTTTAGAAATAAATATCCAAGGAAAGGGAAACTTCATGCCTTAACTGCTGAGGATGATGAATCCAAAAGAAATCAGAAAATTCCTTCTAATGAGAAAGAAAATAGAAAAGAATATTACTTGGTTTTTGCCTTATCCAATTCAGTTTTCATGGGGCCGAAAACTTGGTTAGTAGACAGTGGTGCATCAAAGCAAATGACAGGGTACAAGGAGATCCTCTCAGATTTTGAGACAAAATATTTTGCAGAGCATGTTGAGCTTGGGGATGAAAATTGTTACAATATAGAGGGACTAGGCTCTCTCTCCTTCATATTGGAATCTGGGGCTAGAATTCATGTTGATGAAGTATTATATGTTTTAGGGCTCAAGAAGAATCTACTACCAATTGCAACCCTTGAGGACAAGGGATATTGGGTGATCTCTAAGGATAGGAAGCCACTACGATGGGCTAAAGGTAACCACTTAAGTACAACAAAACCCATTGGAACTCGCAGTGGAGGAATGTACGTCGTGTTAGGACAGTCAGTTCAGGAATTGGCTCATGATGCGACTAGCTCCAACGATTTGTGGCACAGAAGACTTGGACATATTCACTACAAATCTCTTCCATATCTACATAACATGGTATGTGGCATGCCCTCTATTTCTCTTAGTAAAAATGAAATTTGTAAGGGATGCATGCTAGGTAAAAATATAAAGAAATTATTTCCTAGTAGTGACAACAGAGCTCAGGGCATCTTAGATCTGGTTCATTCTGATGTATGTGGTCCCACGTCATCTCCCTCACTCAGTGGTTATTTGTATTATGTCATTTTTATTGATGATTACTCAAGAAAATGTTGGACATATTTTATTAAAGCTAAAAGTGACACATTTGATAAATTCAAAGAGTATAAAGCCTTTATTGAAAAGCAGACAAGGAAACACATCAAAATCCTTAGAATAGACAATGGAGGAGAGTTTGAATCTCTTCAGTTTGAAGATTTATGCAAGTCAACAAGAATCAAGAGACAGTTGACCATGCCATATAACCCTTAGCAAAATGGAGTTGTTGAGAGGAAAAACGGGACAATTTGTGAGGCAGCGAAAGAAATGATGTTTGACTAGGATTTGACAAATTATTTATGGGCAGAAGCTACCTCCACTGCCGTGTATATTTAGAACAGGTGTCCACATGCTATATTGAAGGAAAATACTCCTGAAGAGGTCTTCTCAGGAATCAAACCTGAAGTAGAGAATCTAAGGATATTTATGTGTCATGTGTATATTCATATCCCTAAGGAAAAGAGGAAAAAGATGGAACCCTCAGGCAAGAAAGGGGTTTTTGTGGAGTACAGTGAGAACTCCAAGTCTTACAGGATGTATGTACCAGGTCAGAGGAAAATAGAGGAAAGCAAAGATGTAACTTTCCATGAGGAAGCCCCATTTAAGAAATCCAGAGAGCTTCAACAAGAATCAGAAGCAGTTCAGCCAGCTTCACCCTATTCTAAAAATGAAGAGTCAGATGTTCAGAGGGAGGAACCTCATGAAGGGCCAAGTAACAATCCCATCGAACTTCCTGAAGTGTTAGAAACAACTCCTGAAGAACCTCTAGAAATAGTGCAGGAAGTAGAAAGGATAGCTGCTCCCAAAGGAACTTTCATGGAAAGGAAGAGGCCTCATAGGTTTGGAGGCTATGTTGCACTGATGAGAAGAATTAGTGATGTTGAACCTTATTCATTTGAAGAAGTAGATAAATTGAAAGTATGGAAGGATTCCATGCTTGAGGAATACAGGTCTATTATAAAGAACAATGTTTGGGACATTGTGTCGAGGCCAAAAGACAAATCAGTGGTATCTTCCAAATGGATCTATAAGATCAAACATGCAGCTGATGGAAGTGTGGAAAAGTTCAAAGAAATGTTTGTAGCCAGAGGCTTCACTCAAAAAGAAGGAATTGACTACGAAGATACTTTTTCCCCTGTATCCAGGTATACCTCCATTCGAAATATTATTGCTTTAGCTTTCGTTCTTGGTTGGAAGCTACATTAGATGGATGTAAAAACATCATTCTTGAATGGAAAGATTGAAAAAGAGTTATTTATAGAACAACCAGATGGTTTTGTACTACATAACAAAAGCACTCATGTATGCAAGCTAAGGAAGGCCTTGTATGGTCTTAAGCAGGCTCCCAGAGTTTGGTATGCCAGGATTGATGGCTTTCTTAAAATCCTGGGATTTCAAAAAAGTGATGTTTTGCAAATCTGTACTTCAAGGTAAGAGGTAACTAACATGTTATACTAATCATGTATGTTGATGACCTCTTTCTAATAGGAGATGAAGGGCTAATAGCCTGGTGTAAGAGGGACCTAACCTCAGAATTCAAGATGAAATACTTAGGCTTGATGCATTACTTCCTAGGATTGGAAGTATGGCAAAGACAGGGCGAGATATTTCTGGCACAAGGAAAATACACAGTGGATGTACTAAAGAGGTTTGGTATGATGGATTTAAAATCCATGTCTACTCCAATGATTACCAACCTAAGGAAGTTACATGATTATGATAAAGGTTCAGATTTTGTGGATCCCACCATGTATAGGCAGTTGATTGGATCATTGATGTACATGATCCACACTAGGCCAGATATATGCTATGCAGTGATTGAAATGAGTCAGTTCATGACTGAATCAAGACAAAGACACTGGGTGGTAGCAAAGAACATCTTGAGATATCTCAGAGTTACCATTACTTATGGTCTGATATATACATCCAGTGGTGGTTTATTTCAGCATGGGTATGCAGATGTTGACTGGGCAGGAAGCCTAGTGGATCGGAAGAGTACTTCCAGATACTGCTTTATTTTAGGATCCTCTATGATCTATTGGTCAAGCCAGAAGCAGGGATCCATTACACAGAGTACAGCAGAGGCTGAGTACATTGCAGCAAATGATGCTAGCAAGGAAGCAATATGGCTCAGAAAATTGGTTTCTGGGTTGTTTGGAGACAAGCTCGAGACGATGGTGGTTCACTGTGATAATCAAAGATGCATAAAATTGACAGAGAAAGCAGTATTTCATGATAGGTCAAAACATATTGACATGAGGTACCACGTCATCCGAGACTTGGTGCAGAGAAAAACTATAAAGTTACAGTACATAGCCACGAGCGAGTTGGTAGCCGATATCCTGACCACGCCTCTGACTTTGAGACAATTTGTGTAGCTGAGAGGAAAGATTGATGTGGTTGAGAATGACTCCCTCATTGAGAGGGAGTATTAAATTTGGCATCATCGACATTCATTCTCCAATGAGAGGCCATATGGGCCACCCTGAGGCTAGCCAGGGAGATTTGGAGAATCAACCAGTCTTGTTAGGTATTGAAAAAAACCAAGGGAACGTACAACCTCTGTGAGTCAAACCAAAAGTTAGGATGAATGAGATGATATGTGAGTCTAATGAAAAATTCAGGGGGAACGTACAACCTCTGTGAGCATAGATATTCTAGTGAAAAAGTCAGGGGGAACGTACAACCTCTATGAGCATAGACAGACTAGTGCAAAAGTCAGGGGGGACGTACAACCTCTGTGAGCCTAGTCAAGCCTTGTGTGCCATGATCAAAAGTCAAGGCATCTAGCAAATGTTAGGTTGAATATAAAATTCCTATGAGCTAGAAACAAATGATATTCCTAATATTGCAAATGATATAAATGTATTGATCTAGTGCATTGGCACGTGTAAAATTATCCGCCATGAAGAGAATTTTGAATTTCCTTGTAAAGAGTCGAGTTGTAACTGAAGTCTCAAGTCTAGTTCTATTTTATAACTAAATTCCTAAGTCTAGTTCTATTTTCAAACTAAAGTGTAATGCCGAGTTGCAACTGAAGTCTTAAGTCTAGTTCTATTTTCGAACTAAAGGGTGATGTTGAGTTGTGACTGAAGTCTCAAGTCTAGTTCTATTTTCGAACTAAAGTAAACCAGTCTCAAGTCTAGTTCTAAGTTTCAACTAAATTATGAAGCTGAGTTATGATTAACTCATGCAAACAGGTTACTATTTCGAGTCTCTCCTCTTCTCCTCTTCATCCTATATAAGCAAAGGTTGACCCCTCTCTTCAACATAGTTTTTGAGATGCAGGTTAAGGGTGAAGCAATAGAGGAACACATCAGTGATAAAGAGGCAACATACCAAAGCAGCATATCAGGGTTGCATATCAACAATAGAGGCATCACATCAAAGGTGTATTTCAGCAAGGTCTTTTAGGTCTTTGTTAGGTCATAGTCATTTTGGAAATTTCTTTAAGAGCATAACATTCATGGTGGATATTTGTAAGTGATCTTACATTATTAATGCAATAAAGGAATATCATTTATTGGGGTTTTTCTCACTGTATAGGGTTTCCCTAGGGTATATGTGTTATTTATGTTCATGCTTACTTATATACATAGTTATTTCTATTCAGTTATGATTTGGTATTGTTGAAGTGTATTAAGATGGAATCAAAGTGTTGAAGAAAATAAAAGAATTAATGCGCATAAGAAATCAAGCTCATAATTCAAAACTGCCACCAGTTTCTCACCTTTCCAACTCGTATACGAGATGGAAGTAGTCTTGCCTATTGAGTGTCAGATCCCATCTTTAAAGTTGGTAGTGGAATTACTGCCAGACACTTAACCACTTGAGGAATGTCTATTATATCTCGAGCAACATCGTGATGCAGCCTCGGCCAATGAGGCTCATATGCAACGAGTCAAGTGTCAATATGATCGATCCATTCGTCCTCAGATTTTATTCAAAGGAGATCTTGTCCTAGTCTATGATCAAGACAAGGATCCCCTAGGAAAAGGCAAGTTCAAACCCATGTGGTTCAGACCTTTCATCGTGAAAGAGATCTTAAATAAGGGCGATTACCATCTTGTCGACTTTGAAGGAAATTCCTTGGCGAAGTATAGAAATGGACTCTACCTCAAGAAGTATTACTCTTAGGTTAGTCGCCTGGGTGACTTCTTATACATATGTATAGTTTTTATACAGTTTTTTGTCCTTTTGTCTTATGGACGTGTCGTCATTTATGTCTTCTTTTTCACTGTGGCAAATGTCAAGTGAATCGGAGGTGTTATTTGGGTTCGCGGACAGCGCTATCCAACACACTCGGAGGCTTGCTTCAGCAGCTTGGGTGATTTTCACACCTGGAGGCAAGTTGCTATCTTCCGGAGGTATCTGTCTAGGTGACGCCATAAACAATGTTGTCGAGTACAACATAGTGATAGAATTTCTTTCTGACGCCTTGTTGCTTGGAATTTATCACCTCCAGGTTTACTTAGATGCTTAGTTGGTTGTGTCCCAGTTAAACGGAGTCTACCACATTTATGATCCTACTTTGCACTGACGTTTCCTTAGGGTGTGTCTTTTAGAATGTTACTTTGATTATGTTACGTATATCCATGATCCTAGGAGATTTAATCAAATGAAAGATAGTCTAGCTAATCAAGTATTAGATAGGCATGTTGCACACACATACACATGTACATACATTTGTAAAAAATGTGATCCATAAGATGAATAAAAGTGTAAATATATATATATATATATGTCAAAAAATGTCATGAGTACATAGGTGGGTGTGAACACCTCAAAAATAAGGTTCGGTATACATCACGGGGCTTATGCCCTAAAAAAATATACAGAGGTGCCCTCAACACATAATAGTCTAGCCTATCTAAGCTCAGAGCCTATTGGCCCTATTGTTGTGAACGATGGCATTTGTCAAATCTCAGAAAAGCTAGACCCAAGTCCGTGGCACCCCCACTACATGAGGCTACATGGAAGGTGGCAGATCCTCGATCTCAGCCATAGGAACTATACGAGTGAGTGCGGTGAGGTTGCGCTCCGCCTACCTCAAAACTCTCTCAGCCTCTCCAGCTGAAGGTCCCCCTGCGACTATTGGTCCACCGATTGTTGTTGGTTCCACCTCTAGTCGAGGATGTCGTCAAGTCCTTGTGAATTTCGTTGGGTGCACTGGTCCCACATCTGTACATAACAGATACAAAAGTCAGTACTATGATACATATAAAAATGATGTATATAAAAAAATAAAAGTAAAAATTAAACAACTTTAAAAAAACATGTTACCTAGCTCTCCTCGCTCCTCTTTGAGAGGAATAGGCATGTATAGATCCCTGAAAACACTCATTCCAGCGTAGGGGTAGTCCTCTATATCTGGAATCTATTGTGCCCACCAGTCAAAGAATTTTTCATTAAAGGCCTCTATGGTCCTCCCTCCGCCCTATCATGGCAGCAGTGCTGCCCATATGCATACTGTCGAGAAGGAGGCCACATGCCCCCATATAGTCTCTCTAGGACTCAGACTGGGCACTCTATCGAATAATAACGAGCAAAGGATGGTGCCAAACCCAAAGTTCTTGTTGTTGCACTCTTGACACTCTATCAACTGACTCTTCATGCATGTGAGCATGGTCATGCTCGAGTCATATATATGTGCCTCCTAGCACTGAATAGAACAATGCATGTGTGTCTGGAAAGCCTGGTGAAGGGTTACAAATCCATTAATCCGCCCAATGAGTAGTAAGATCACTCTTAGTGACAAACTGGTGATCTTGTGAATGGGCACTTGAGAACCTACCTTCTGAGTGTCGGCCTCATAGTACATCCTGATGTAGTCCTCAATGTTGAAAGGCCCAGGGGGAAATGTCTGCAGATTGACTAGTTCCCCTCTCCTCAAGAGGTCAGTCAAGAAGTAAATATCCTCAGTCGTTGGAGTCAGTGACTACCCCTCTATCATGAATGCCTCTGCATCCGAATGCTAGTAGTCAACCAGGGTGTTCAGCAACCTGGGTTGTGCCCTCATAAATGGACACTGGAAGAAATTCCATGGCCCACATTGCTTCAATGCGGCAATGGTGGAAGGTTCCTCATCGACCAGTATATCAATGTCCTTGTGTTCCCTCTCCCTCCAATGGACATATGTCCTATTCCATGGCAGATAAAAAGGGATTTAGTTCTTGCATTTTTTAATTTTTCAAATCTTTTGAGGGTGTATGCGGATTGTTTTGACTATAGTCATGTATGTACATGGGAAAAGTGTTTTATTCCTGAGTACATACATGGGTTGTCCTTGGACAGCCCACGCACATGCATGGCCTCTCTTTTTAGGAGAGTGTGCCCCCTCAAAAACAAAAAGAAATGCACAAAGAAGGAATTGAAATGTAGGAAGGATACATTTGTACTTACTTGGTCCAAGAGGAAGTTTGTTTCGTCCTCTAAATCTCATGGAATAAACTTCTTTAGAAAAGGGGTTTTTTTCTACTTTTGGTCAATTGTCAAAATGAAATGGTGAAAATGAGTTGTCAACTTCTATTTATAGACATTTTTTTCCCTTTTTGCTGCTTTTTTTACCCCCTTTGTCATTTTTTCTAGCTCAGAAATCATTTAGTTTCATTCGTAAGTTTCTTATTGGATGTTATGAAACACTTTTTCTTTTGGTTTGGTAACTTTTGGGGGGATAGGTCACTTTAACAGTCCTTTGGTAAAAGTCGTTTTTTCCAACTTTTTGCATATAAGTTAGGTTTTCACCTCCACTTTTTTCATCTCGTTGTCTTTTCCTCTTTGCCATAGGATCAATCCCATAGAAGTGCGACACAGAGCCTTCATTGCTTCTCTAGAAGTGTCGTAATTAGGTGGTAGACCCTACCTTTACATGGATGCCCTAGATAGATACTTGTTGCATTTTGGCATCCATGTTGTCTGTAATGACTATAGGCTCGAGAGTCCTTGTTAGTCCTATCATGATTACGAGATTGAGACTCATTCATCTGATGCACCATCACTCTTGGCCTCACCCTCGGGACTGCCAAAATGAGCATGCTTTGTTGTCTTTCAAGATCTCTTTGAAATCCGAAAGAAATATCCGACGAGACTGTATTTATGCTTTTCGATCTTGTCTGGATTAACTAAGAAAAGTAACCTTCTGGAGTCTTCTTTAATCCCTTGTCAAACTCTCTAAAAATGAAAATATTGTCGAGCGATCTTGTTGTCCTTCATGCTCGCCAAACTCAAATTTGAAGGAATGTCTGTTCGGCAGTAGTTTACCCCTTTTTCGGTATGGACAGTCAATTGCACGAATAAAGGTATACTCTAGGAACTTCGGTTTGCTAGAAGAGTATTCTCAGGTATAAGTTTAACCCTTTTTCAGGCCTGAGGGACTAAATTTACGAAAAAGGAACATTCTCCTTAGTTTTGTTTTATCGCCTTTTTCAGGCCTTGGAGATTACTTACGAAAAATGAACCCCCACAAAGTCCATAGTTAAGCTCATTTCAGACTCCCTAAAATTGAAAATATCGTTGAGTGACCTTGTTCCTTCATGCTCATTAAATTGGTCCAGTAGAACATCTACTGGCATGAGTTTACCCCTTTTTTAGGCCAGTAGATTATGGAGGAAAAAGGTAAGCCTCAGGAGATTCATCTCGCCAAGAGAGTTCTCCTCGGTAACTTTTATACTTTTTCAAGCTAAGGGAACCAAATTCAGAAAAAGGTTGTGAGTCCATAGTTAAGCTCTTTTCAGACTCCTTAAAATTGAAAAGATTGTCGAGTGATCTTTTCTTTCTCACACTCCTTAAAATAGTTTTGAATAGACGTATTTTTGGTGCCAGCTTACCCCTTTTTCAAACCGACTAGACTATTTCCAAAAACGCTATTCCTTGGAGTCTTCTTTTACATTTTTTTAGACTCTCTAAACATGAAAAAACCATTGAGCTTACCTTCTTTGGGTTCATTAAAAATACATTTAAGGGGGTTTCTTTGTGTCTTTATAATCACAATTGCATCTCTATGTATTTGGCCTAATGTCGGCTCCATGTTTCTCTCAATTGAACCTTTGAAGCATGCCTTATACGCAAGCCTTGTAGCACTTTGCTTCTGTGACTTGACACCTTGAGCCATGGAGGAATTTTCCCTGAGTGTCCTTTTCTTGCACATATCTCCTTACTCTGAGAATTAGTATGTTTCTTGCACCTATAACTAGTATTCTTTCTTGCGACACTCGTTCCTCCTTTGTAGCGTAGCATTCTTTTATTCTTTTTCAAGCTCTTTAAAAAAAATTGAAAAACCCAAAAAGAGGGGATGCGAAATATTTATTCTTTTTGGTAGCACAATGAGTCGCCCTTGGACAAAGCACATCCTTTCATTTTTTTGTCAGGCATTTGGATCTAGTATTACCTTAGCAAGTTGTTCTCGCTACATAGAGTTGTGTCCTCCTCCGTTTGGTTACTCTTCCAAACACATGGAGAGTTTGTGTTGCCTTCTGCATCGTGAACTTATGTTAATGTCATGATGCCTGAGTCTGATCATATTTCGTTCTTTTGTCCAAGGGAAGTTTCACCCAGCCTGAGTTAGTATTTTTTCAATTTGTCTCTTGACCTCATGAGTCAACCATCCCGAAAGTCTAGTCAAGTCCTGATTCAAAATCAACGAAGTTCTCTACCTGATCATCAATATCCTCTTGTCTTTTCCCAACGAGTCATCGAAGACCTTAGGGTAGTGAGTTATGCACTCCCATTATACTCCTACCTGAGTTTTGAAGATCTTGAAGTTGTTGCTCGAGCTATGAAGTCCTCATCTTTATCCATCGGGCATCAGTGGCTTCTTGAAGATGGATACTATACTTGTATATCTCTGATTTTGAGATGTAGATCCATTGTGTATTGCTCACGGGTACACTTTATATAGTCATATGACATGGATATGTAGTGTATTTGATTGGAATCCATGATTTATTTCATCCTGAGCATGGGTATGCCTGCCTCAAAGAGAAAATTGTTATTTTGCAGATAGCACCACCCGTACTCTGGCCTTGGGCTCACTCAACTTCGTATACTAGTGAATATTTTGTAATGTATTTCGACCATTAGATGCTCTTATGACATCACACATTAGGGGGCATCTGTTATAACTCTAAATTTCTCTACACATGCATACATAGCCTTGGCCCTCTTACTTGCATTTTTTTCCAAAGAACTGTTGAGTTTCTCTTCTTAAAAACCAATTTTTTGAAGATGTGCATGCCCTACACCATTACTGCCCGCATACATACACTTGTTTCACAACTACATCTCACGTACATATGCATGTGGCATCATTACAACCTGTGTATACTTGCAAAATTTGCAAAAAAATAAAAAGTTTCAAAGAATTCGTTGAGATAATGGGCTATTGGGTATTTTCCCAACTAATCCACCAACTATAGCCCGTCACCCAACCGAATAACCATCCTTTTGTCATATAAAAGGATTTTTTGGGGTCTCATTTTACATCTAGACATAAGAACAATGAAACTTTTCCCATTTTCACTTCCCCTCCTTGCCCAAGTTATTGCATCCCTTTTGTGAGAATTGCCTCAACATTCCCTCATTAGCCTCTTCTTCCTCCATGAGAACCCATTCACTTCCCAAGAAGAGATCAGAAGGTTGAGAGGAGAATCCATACAAAGGTGCACTTGGAGCTTGGTGAAGAGGAGCCTGGACTAGGTTCGCGGACAATAGCTGGCTTTGATTGTAAAGGTACAATCATTGTGTTATTAATAAAAGAATTACTTTTCCTATCCCAAATGATAGTGTCTTAATACTTTTTTTTATTTATGTTTTGACATTCTAACATCTAACCCTAACTTGTGTATGGAATAACATGCTTTTCATTTCATGTTTGTCAATCTTTGGTTGCAGGTCAGCCTCGAGAGGAGGCGTGTAGTCAGCAAAACTTTCAAGCGCGAGGAGGTCATCACCAAATGTGGGATTCAAGGTATAGTTACCCGATCTCCTTTTCCTTGCTTTCTCCATATAAGTTTTGTATGTTTGGGGTAGTTTAGAGAAGTATTTAACTTTTATATGGTTAATTGATCTGCCTACGTTTTGAACCCTGGTGTAGTCATAGGGAGGGGTTTTCCTGCTAGCACTCCCTCACACTCTAATCATCCCTCCATGATATTCGGGTTATGGATGCCTTCATTTCTAGTTATGGAAACTCCTGGGCATACATGAACCTTCCAGATTGACTTCTTCCCCTTAAATGCAGTGTCTTTTTATCGACCCCCTTGACCTTTCTTCTATTCTCTCTCTCGGCCATCCTTTCTCTCTCTGCGCGCCTCTCGTGATTTTTTCTAACCCCCTTTTCTCTCATCTTTGACGACCTCCCCTGCACTACCTCTTTCCTTTTCTCTCATTACTTATCCCCTCTCATGGAATGAGGAGGATCTAATAGGCATGAGAGGGGTCGATGTTCTCAATTTCCAGTCTCAAGGGTCTTTGTTGAGGTTATGGTTGTTGTTGAACAATACCAAGCACACACTCCATCAGAGATATAAGTCAAGATCAACTTGGCTAAAGCAGATCTTAGGGTTGTTTGGAACTTCATCTCGGATGATGATGTTAACAACAATGTTTGTCCTTGGCTACCAAACATAGACTCGTCACAGGTTCAAGAATCAAATTACTACAGGATTGTGGATTTATACTGGCATGTGAAGATGTTGATGGGGAAAGTCCTACTCAAGAGGAATGAAGTGCACCAGAAAATTCTCCTCCAACTTGACGATATGTAGCTATAGATAAAGCTCTTGGACCATAAGGTTAACTTGTTGGATGAGAAATTTGTTGGATTAGACCTCTCCAACATGGAATATCCCCGACCTTAGGTTTTTGTGGATGATGACCACCCTCCGTTGGTTTAGTTTTTTTCTTATGTTAAAGTTGATTTCATTTTTTCTTTTCATAGTTAGAGGTCTGGGAGTCATAACCCCACCTCAACATTGTAATCATAGTCATAGGAAAATAATCTCTAGACTTTCATCTATTAATTTTGAACTAATACATTTTGTGGTATGTGATCTTATGTTTAAATGGTCATTAAGACATCTACAACTTGATAAAAAAAAATTGTCGTTGATGTAGTTACCCAATTGGTAGACCAACAACATGAACAATGTATATCTTCTCTTTCAATGAATTAAAAGAAACAAGATAGTTCACCAAAAAAATATTAAACACTAATATTATATTATTAGTATTAAATAATGTTACCATAATATGAAATTATGGAGATATTTTTTTAAATAAACATATCAATGTAACTTGTAAAATAATATATATTTTATTATTAAAATATCAATCTAGATATGCCACTTTTTATTTAAAGTAATTTAAAATGGATGACATCAACTTAATTATTATATCACTCTTATAGTGATAGTGTCTTTTTATGATAATATTTTTTTAATATAATTATATATTGTAATTGTGATTATATATAATTAATTTTTAATAATTTATGTTAATAATTTTTTTTTATAATATTAATTTAGATTCATATTAATTTTGAATTGATATATTGTTAAAATATTTTTATTCGTCCCTTGATTCAAGTGCTTAGCCAAGCCCATGTGCCTTTCTTGTATCTCAATCAAAAGAAACCTGGACCTCAAATGCCATCCTGTCATGTTGATCACCTTAAGTAATAATGTAGCCATAAATTGGTAAGCTTCTACTCCAAATCGGGTGAGAATGAATAGAAAATACTGCACATCCAATAATAAGTGTAGAGATAACAACATGAGTGAGGGAGATTGCAGGTTTAACCTTGGCTCTCGTCGTACCAGAAACTAGACACCCATCACCATGGGAGAGTCACATTTAAGTTCAGTCCCACAAATGGAAGAAGATACTCGCATTTACTCAGTCGTTATGAGACATGTGTGCATCACAGTGGTCAATGCATAAGATGAAAGGAGTAGGCTAACTCAGGAGCAAACAAACCCCCTTTTTGGGCAAAAAAATGGGCCTGAATCTGACCATATTTTCAGGAGTAGTCTGAGTTTTGCATGGATCAAAGTTCCATGCATTTCATAACCTTACCCTAGGGGATTTGCCTCATTTTAAACCAAACCAGATGCGTGGAAAATCGATCAAGGTTCTGGACTGGTCAGAAATTTAAAATGGGGTCATTGGAGGACCTACCGAAAAGGTAACTCGGGAGGGAAGATTGCTCCCGAGTTATCCCACTCCAAGAGGGTTCTACCCAAGATAGAGACACCAAGTAATATCGCATAGTAGATCAATATTAGCA
>WSFP011470862.1:0-17737 GCA_009831015.1 Picea engelmannii
CCCCCCCCTCTCAGTTGTTTTAGTATTTCCAACATACATCTCCCTTGTTGTTAAAACTACCACTTCGTTGTTAAAACTACCACTTCATTCAGATAAGCTTGTTGCAATTCAGACACCATCATTTTTTACTTGAATTTTTCAAAAGTTTAGGAAACACATTTGGCACATATTTGGAAACACATTTTTTACTTGGACCCCTCCCTGCCTACAAGATTATAGCCAAAGCTTCCAAGCTGAAGATGGTGTTCCTTATATCCAAGGAACGAGCAGGGTTTCTGGCAGGTAGAAAGATCATAGGCAGTCTGATTTTGGTCCAAAAAGGCAATAACAAATACACTCAGTGAAGATGAGAAAGCCTATAATAAAGTGCAATTGAGTTTGCTTAAAAATGTAGCTTCTGAAAATTGGTTTGCAAAAAAATGGGTGGAATTGGTTTTAGGGTGTTTCTCCTAGGCATTCTTTGTTATGCTAATTAATGGGTCCCATCAAGCCTTCATCAAGGCTAAAAGAGGACTAAGGCAAGGTTTCAGGCCACTTTAATCCATTTTCTAGGTGTAATAGGGCCGACCTATAAAACAAAGGCCCTGGATCTCTCCAATTGCTTATTCAATTGCTCCACACACTAAAAAGTCCCTAAGAGATAACAACAAGCAAAAAACCCTTCTACAAGTCTAGCTCAGGGTTTCTAACACTACCCGAAAGGCTACATGAATTCAGATCAGAATTCTAGTAACTATGGATTCAACACATTCATCGAAACGAGCATAGTCCTATCATGAAAATGAATGTTTCCTCCCCTCACAATGGGCAAGGGCCTTCCCCTTTCTCAGTGAGCTGAATAGAATCAATCTATATTGAGCTTAAAACTTCCGAATATGGGTTAGGTTGGATATGGGATAATATCCAAAATTCAGAAAAAGATGGCGAAAATCCTGGGGTTTCAAAGAGGCAGCTTCCCTGTTGTATAATCTAGCATTCTCTCTCAGTCTTAACCCATGGTGCAACAATTGGCAGTTAATTGCTGACAAAATAAAAAAGAAAATGCATACATGGTAGAACAAAAAACTATCTCTTACAAGCATGCTAGTTTTTCATTCAATCAGTAGTGATGTCCATGCCCTCTATCATATTTGAATTTTGTTGGCCCCAGGGAAGGTAATAACAAAAAAATAGAGGCTCTTCCAAGGAATTCCTAAAAAATAGGGAAAAGGATAGAAAGAGATGGCAATTTTTGCTTTGCAAAGATTACCAAAATCATAATGGGCAGTTGAATAGGGATTAGGAGATTAGACATGGTCAACCAAGCCCTAATGGCCAAACTATCCTGGAGAATACTCATTGAACCTAGAGAAAATGTGGAAATCAATCATTGAATCTTGTTATTAGTCTAGTGAAGAAAATGAGGGATAACGAATATTTCATAATCACATCAGGAGACACACATATCATTGTAGTATGCATGGATTTGTTCAAATAAAATGTTTTTTTTTTTTTTTAATCAGTTTATTCAGTGTTTAGGTAGAAATGCTACTATGCTAGGAAGAAATGAACTAGGATTTGTATATACAATTGCAGTCTCTCCATTTTCAGGGTATAAAAGTGAGGCAGGAATTGTATATACAATTGCAGTCTCTCCATTCTCAGGGTATAAAAATGAGGCAGGAATTATATATACAATTATTGTCTCTCCATTTTCAAGGTAATATATACTGTATCCACATATGTTAGTTATGTTTAAAGGGCTCAACTGACAATTTTGGCACACCAATTCTTGTTTAATTTGAACATAGACAATGGAAGGCAGATTCTGAATAGTGGAAAAATTGGAGCATTAGAGACCCACCAACTCACCTTATCTCATTAGTTCAGACATTGTTTAATGGCCTAAAGGGATGTGCTCCTAGGAATATCTTAATTCCTTGTAGAAGATATTGGGGTCTAAAGGACTACAATGTTAAAAGAGGGTATCTTAACCTGCTATAATCTCAACCTTTGCCTCAGTGTTCAAGCATGTGGAAACTTATTTGGAATTCAAATGGATTACCAAAATTCAATAACTTATGCTAGATAATGGTACATGGAAAGATACTTGCAAGATATAATTTTTCCAAGTGTGGAATCCAGGGACCATCAAGATGGATATGAGGAATTTCATCATTTAGCCATTTAGCCATGTGGAAAATATGCAAAATTCCTCCTAAAAACATTTAGCCATGAATTTTCTTTTTGGCAAGCAACATTTTTTGAAATTTATACTACGATGGAAATACCATGCAACTACATGGATATGTTTATTGGTTGGGTGAAATCCTACAAGGGAACATTCACCAACAAATCACTCTTAGAGTGTCTTTGGACAACTCTTCCAAAGTAAATATGTTGGAAGATATGGCTTGAAATAAATAGAGCTATCTTTATGAAAGAGCTCAATCCACCAATTCATGTGGTGATGAAGGCTAAATGGCCACTAGTATATTTCATCAATTCCAAAGGTCAACAATTCTCTGAAAATTTGTTTTAGGAGGATGATGAGCATAGACGAATCAATCGTTTTCAAATCTCTTCTGCTCAATCATCAAGAAAAATTTTTAAACATTTTCCCAGATCATTGTGGCAATTTCATATGGATGCAATCGAATTCCAACAATGGAGATCCGAGAAATGTTCATACATCCTCTTTTTTTATGGTGCTTCAAAGACAAATCCAAGGGTGACAAGAACAAGGGGAATTTGTTTTTATCCCAGAGGAAAAGAGGAATTGTCATATGCCTAGGGGTTAGGAATCCTTTCCAACAATAAAGAAAAATCCTGCTCATTATTCCAGGGACTAAGAATAACAACATAAAAGAGTATTTATCGGTTGAAAGTAGGAGGAGACTCCATGACAATCATCAAGGATATGATAAAGAAAGTTCTAGTTGATCATAGAATAAAAATTTTCCTAGCTCAACCACAATGTGAAGCTTCAATTATCTAGGATATAGCTTATTTCCAGGCCCTTCATAATAATAACAAGCAAGTTGACATTATGGCCAATAAGGCAATACGGTTCAAAATGGGGGTTTTATGGGTTAATGGCCATCAATATACCCACCATATTCCTTAATCCATGATTTAATATGGGGATTTTTTTTTGTATCTCAAAGGAAAAGAGGAATTGGCATATGCCTGGGGGTTAGGAATCCTTTCCAACAATAAAGAAAAAGCCTACTCATTATTCCAGGGACTAATAATAGTAGCAGAAAAAAGTATTTCTTGGTTAAAAGTAGTAGGAGACTCCATGACAGTCATCAAGGATATGATAAATAAAGTTCAAGTTGATCATAGAATAAACTTTTTCCTAGCTCGAGCACAATGTGAAGCTTCAGTTATCTAGGATATAGATTATTTCCAAGTCCTTCACAATAATAAAAAGCAAGTTGACATTATGGCCAATAAGGAAATAAGGTTCAAATTGGGGGTTTTATGGGTTAATGGCCATCAATCTACCCACCATATTCCTTAATACATGATTTAATATCAAGTACAAGGAGTATTAAACAACAAGTGTCACCCACACACAAGCTCTTCAACCAAGGCTCGACATTTAACTCGAAGTGATCCTCACACACTCTCCAAGCTACCATAGAATTGGGTTATGAAGGAATGGATTTATTCTACCTTGGTGTAGGTGGAATAATACTCAGTTTCAAGTCCATTTCATTCATGCAGATAAACACAAGTTTCTCCAATTTTCTTCCCATCAAGTTGGTCTTTGGAATGTTGGTTTCCTCTCTAGTTTCCCTCAAATTCTTAAGCATGCTTTTGAATTCACTAGTTATGTCTCTTTATCTTGGAGCTTCTATGTCATTGTCATAGCCAAGAGTTGCAATATAATGTGGTTCATTCAAATTTATCTAGTGTTTCATCATATGGCTAAATGTTTTTAGGAGGAATTTTTCATATTTTGTGTATTCCTGCCTATGGAGCAAAGAATAAAAGAAATATGATTGGAACTTCTCGGTCACTATTATAATTGAGCTTACATTTATTATTAGCCACTAAATGATAGTGTGTCACATATGTGACACTCATGGCAAGCTTTAATTGATGCCATGGATGTAGTTGGGTTAGTTTTCCGATCTAGGGTATGTACTTAAGAATTTGACCCAAATTTTTAGTTGGGTGTAATGCTAACAAGAATTGATCTTCAAAATATATGGAAATTTAAGTGACAAGAAAATGTGACCATAGATTACATACAATGGGCATTTTGAGTTGCTTTAGTGATTCAGGTTGTCTATCCAAAGGATTATAATTTATAAGTGAATCTGAATTTGAAACTAGATGGCAACTTACACAATTCTGGAATCCAACCATCCGCCAAATGATTTTTCAAGCTCCTCAGGTAAATCATAATGATAAAGGTTTTCATATGGTGTAATAACCGAAGAAAAATAATAAGGTCTGTAATATACCAGACACGCCTGTTCAAAATAACTGCAAATTATAATATCCATGGAAATATTCTTGGAGTAAGAAATTACAATTTATCATAATATATGCAAATCATGAGTGTGTGAGGTTGTTTACACCATAACCACTATATAGCCATAAACTATAAACTTGTATAGCCTACAAAACCACTATATAGCCTACAACCTTCTCTTACTCTCATTCACCCAGCCAAGCTTCAGAAAGACAGTGTAAACTAAAAAAACACAGATACTCCAAATATGAATTAAATGACAGACCGAGAAGAGAATGAGAGCATTACCACCCAATAAGGAAAATAACTGATGGTTTGGCTGACATCAAACCATAATACACCATACCCAACAAAATCATTAGTAGCTCTGATCATAAGTAAACCCCAAGACATTATTATATTGCAGAGCATGCCTGCAAGAAGACCCACCGTCCTCCTAGATGCTTGGCTTTCCTCTGGTTTCTTCCTGCTCGCACTTAGCTAGTTATAGGCCACTATGATGCTCGTGAATATGCAAGGAGAAAATTCATCGAAGAAACCACAATTGGTAAATCCCTTATCTAAGTTTCCTCCATCTATTCTAGTGCGACCTACTGATCCACTATCTTAGGATGCACCTACAGATCCTCCTTGGCTTTGCTTCCTTTCCTTCCTGCTACTCCTCCTAATGATGCTAATGATGTACATACCTAGGCGGCTGCTACTAATGCCTACTATGGAGGGGCAGTTGTTGTTGTGGTTGTTGCAAATGCTTATGCTCTAGGTTTCGGGTTTGATCAAGTGTGGAGGAAAGGAAGGCAATGTCACATGCATACGATTTTGAAGATAACCCCAAGCAATGCCTTCACCCCAAAGCTTCAGAGATAAGTGGTGACATCCAGACATGAGAAAACATGCACAATTGTGGTTAGTTACTTAATTACAAATTAGATTAAAAGTGATGTTAATTATACAAACTAAACCTAAATCTATCATGACACCATTAATTTAACTAGACACAAATTAGTTACATCCAAATTAACCCAAATACATGTCAATTAGACCCAAATTTGTCGGTTGCCACTTGTATACCATATTGTGCTCCGCGTAACAATTGACTGGTGACATAGGCAACATGTATAGGGCGACTCAAAACTAGACAAAGACAGATTTTCTCCTCGCAGCTTTCTCCTAGCATCAGGCTCTGAATCGTATTCTTCGAGTGTTCATTGCTTGCCAAAAATACTATCTCTGAAGGTATGAATAAATCCCTCATATATTGGATCACTTATATGAATGAATATCAACCATTTATTCTCTCGTTTTCTGTTGGAAACATGGGGGAAACTCACATGCCATTTCAGAAGTGAACCACTTAGCGGGAGGCCTTAGTTTCTTCAGTTTTACTATGCAAAGGAAAGGTCCTGAAAGGCAGCAGATCCTCTACCATCCTAGTCACCAACGGCCAGCTTCCATACCAATACCGGATTCTAAATCCATCATTGCTACTTAGACCTTTCGGTCAACATCTTTCTCAGATAATCTGAGAACAATATTTCTTCGCTAATCCAAAATGGTTAAAGGCGTATATGCATGCCTTCGACATTGTTCCAATCGAGGGGCATTGAGCTATATGGTGGGGTTTATACAATATTCCAGAAGCGGAAATGGGGATGGATATGATAAATTCGGTCACTTGGTCAAGGATCCAAGCCCACTGTGGTAAGTTTGTGCATCCGATCGATCAGACTGAGAAGTCGGTCGAGCTACCAATCTCAATCTTAAATTGCTACTAACTATGATGGTGGGAACATCACAATGTTTTTCTCGATTTCCTTTCTCATTATTAAGGTTATTATTATGTGAGAAGGTGGTTTGGATTTATATGTTTTCTTTCCCTTCTTTATTATAACAAGGTTATTATTATCTGTATTGCCATGCTAGTTGGTTTGATTATTCCCTCCTTGTGTTAGTTGAGGCTTGGTGAGGCTGGTGATGAAGGCCTAAGGTGAGATGAGAGTTTAAGAGGTAAAAGCATAAGGTTATTATTATTTGTATTGCCATTTTAATTGGGAATTACAGTTCATATGTAATTCATATGTGTGTACTTACTTGCAGGTATAGAGACATCATGCAAAAGACATATATATTGCTATTGAGCAGCTTATAATGCAGAGCTACATGTCTACCTGATCTTTTTCCTATTTCCATGAAAACTGTCATTTTCTTATTTATGTAATGTTACAGGGTTGGTTCGAAGGTATGTATTCAAATGAACTCAAACTAGTTTTAAACGACATAAATATCATAAACGAAATAATAAAACTGTGAACAATAAAATAATTTGAAATTGCACAGATTTCTAACTTGGCTTTCTGGTCTCTTCATGCCTTTCCTTTCCTTTCTTTAACAGGGGCATTAAAAGTCACTTCAGGCAAAGGTTTCAAGACGTGCAGCTCAGGTTGGTCCTTCCCACTTGCAATGCAAAGTTTATGCTGCTTAAATTGATTTCAAAATATCTATTCTTTACTAAATTAAAAAAATAAAAAAATTTCTTTACTAAATTAAAAAAAAATAAAAAATAAAATAGTAGGATAAGTACGAGGAAAACAGTAAAAAAATAGTAATAGTAGGATAAGTATGAGGCAAACAGTAAAACAAATAGTACTAGTAGGATAAGTATGAGGCAAACAATAATAGTAAGCATAAACTTACTACTACAATAACAATGAATAAAACATAAACCTATTTTGAAATAGTAGAAACTTACGGGTATTTCAACCTTGCAGAAACAATGATAGCGAAGGAACTGGTATGCGGTCACCGAAGGAACTGGTGAAGGAGTGACGGTAAAGCAATGATAGTGATGATTGAACCAGTGATAAACCAAGAGAGGAATCTATGTGTAATCTATATGTACTTTGTTGTTCATATGATGGTCCTGGAAGTCAAATGCATTGCAAATATATAAGGAGAATTATAATGAGCATTGACGATGGTGGTGGCGGTGGGTGGCCAATAGTTCCAAAATTCACCTCATAAAAAGACACTTACCCTTTCAATTGTGATTGTGACTTACCGACTTACTCTTTCGAGACCTTTCATAATTGTTTAGCAACCCAATGGACAAAAGAAATGCAAAAATGTTAATGTAAGTTTAATTATAGAATATTTTCATAATGCCTTCTGTTAGAGTCTATTTATTGAGTTAAAATTTATTGACTTCAAAAACAATGTGAATAACGTATATTTAACACACATAAAACTTAAGCTTTGTAACAATGAAGATAATCAACATATAATGCCTCCAAACTTATTATATGTGAACCTCAAACTTATGATACAAAAACGTATATTTAAAAGCATAAAAGAAACTCGACAATAAGAGGTGCAGATTAGTTTTTCAATAAAAGCAAATAAAATATTAAAAAAATTGATTATTTTCTTTCTCCTATGTAGAACTATGTAGAACTTGAAAAGCATACAAAATACATTTGGTCAAAGACAAGTTAATTGAAGGTCAACGCTAAAGCGAACACTAGAGTTCTGGCCTTCAGTGGGAACTAATAATGCACATATACATTAGCAATAAAAAAAAAAAACATAAACATCACACTTGATATGATAGTAAAATGTTGTGTCTGTATATATCAACCTAGTATTTGACTCTATTCATGCTACTTTCACAAGTCATTAATTATTGTAGGACAATATATTAAGTAGGGAAATTTTTATTTATATTTTCTCAATAAAATTAATTTTAATATATATTCAAAATTTATACACAATTCATTTCTAGAAAATTCACTATAATATATTATTTGGCTCAATTGATCAAGTCTTCTTAATGACTCAAGTACCAAAATCTTTTTAGTGATGATGATGGTGGTAAACATCCACTCAAACCAAAATTGGTCTATTGACCTTAAGAAAAGTAAGAGATTACTTGGATTTCTTTAAAATGTTATTTCTATACTTGAAAAGCATTAAGAGAAACATTCTGAAATCACTAAAGTTTTGGTGACTTAATTAACCAAGTTTTCTTAATAATAAATATTCTATTATTATTATTTAATTCTATGGCCAAATTTTCTTAATGATAAATATTTTATTATTATTTTTTATAGATTATTATTTAATTGAGTGGCTTATTTTTTAATCTTACAAATTTTTTTATTATCATAATGTTTATTTAACTTAATTAACTAAATTTTCTTATGGTAAATATTTTATTATTATTATTTACTATTACTATTACTATTACTACTATTTACTATTAATATTTTATTATTATGGTAAAAATCACTATTACTACTATGGAATTTTCTAACTTCTCCCATTTTTTTTATTATCTATTTTCATTGTATATTCATTAATTTTGATGATGGTAATTTAATATTCATTAATTTTGACTATGGTAATTTAATTGGTACTAATTGATTACTTTTTGGTTGTATATGAATCCAAACAGGTCAACTACTTGCAAAAGTTGATATATGAATCCAAAGAATAAAGTACTCACAAAACTTATTATTATTGGATCTCCTAACTCTAAATGAAACATTAAAAACTCCTTTAAACTCGAACACAATTTATATTAATTTTTTTTTAATATAACTCGAAGTTTTGGTTAAAAAATGGTGCTATAGAAGAAGCGTTGCTTGAAATTTTACACAATCTGAGATTGTGTATGTTGTGTAAGAACTAGATTTGATATGTGTACACAATCTGAGAATATGCTTGTGATCTTGTTTGGTGTGATATAAAGGTGAAGCTAAAAGTACGAGTTGTGTAAGAACTGGATATGATATGTGTACACAATCTGAGAATCTTCTTGTGAACTTGTTTGGTGTGATAGAAATTTGAAGCTAAAAGTACAAGTTGTGTAAGAACTGGATTTGATATGTGTACACAATCTGAGAATCTTTCTGTGAACCTGTTTTGTGTGATAGAAAGTTGAAGCTAAAAGTATGAGTTGTGTAAGAACTGGATCTGATATGTGTGCACAATCTGAGAATCTGTCTGTGAACTTGTTTGGTCTGATAGAAAGCTGAAGCTAAAAGTACAAGTTGTGTAAGAACTGGATCTTATATGTTCCAGAGAGTGTATCTCCAAAAATAAAATGACCCAGAAGCTAAAATTTGTACCACATGTACTATGATAAGTCTTCTAAATAGCCTCCAAGTTTCGCCTTCTGAAGTGGCTCCGATAAAAAGTTATAGTGAAAATTCCAAAATTATTTTCTCGAGGAAGCAAAACCCTAGGATCGGTGCTCTGATACCAAACTTAATGAACCAAATGCTTAAATTATCATAACAAAACAACAATACACACCATGTATAGAATGTGAGCGTGGAGAACAACTCTAAGATAGATAAGTTACACAATAACTCTTAAAGGATAGGGTAACCCCCTCCAATTAACCTAATAACTCCATACATCACAATTCACATGTCTCCAATAATGAGTACATGACCTCTACATATACCTATTCACACTTGCACATGAGGCCCCTTTACCATTAGGCTGACCTTATTACCTATATATTTACACATTACATGTACATTTAAGCCCATATATGCCCCCCCCCACATTGGGGTCATATCATATACATTTAGCCCCATATATGCTCCCCTTGGGTTATAACAATGACTTAGATATTAAACATGTGAAAACAATAAAGTAAAGTGGCTTGGTTGAATTTTCAACTAAGTCACATGCCTTAGTCATAAAAATACCACACAAGATAGAAGATTCAATTGTTTATGAATCCTTGGCTAACTAAAGTGAGTTGACCATGCAACCATGGTATGATCTTATCATTTATTTTTTGATCAATGGTGTATGCTGACCAAACATGGATACTAAGGTTAAGTGAACCCTGCACTTGCAAGCAGTTCAATATGTCTTATAAGAGCAATTTGTTTGTAGAAGAGTCTTGGATGGAGTGATATCCCATTGTCTTACCCAAACCAACCTAAATGGCCCTTAAATAATGTCATTCATAGGTATGTGGTGGTCCATTTTCAACCAAAACCACCACAACCAAAGTATTACACCTTGATTACTATTGACCTTCCCTTCATCAGGATGCCCATTCATTTGTAAGAAAGTGTGAAACATATCAATTCTTCGTTGGAAACTAAAGTTTAGTTTTCATGCCTCTCAAACCCATCGAAGTTCAAGTCCCTTATGCAAGAAGGGACACTGATTTTATTGGGCCAATTCCTCCAACTTCAAGCATTAGCCACGTCTTTATCCTTATGGCTATCACCTATTTATGAAATGGATAGAAGGTCTTCCACTTAGAGTGCCCAAAAATAACAAGTTATATAATTAATTAAATACAATAACTTGTCTTGCTTTGGGACCCCTTTTGAGATCTTAACCATGGGTCTTCCTTTTTGTATGATATGTATAATGACACATGGTTACTTATGACATTTTACTATTCCATTCCTCCATTTACTATCACCTTCTTGCAACCAATCACATCACTCGCATAAACCATATGCTATCTAATCATGTCAATATGTACAAATATAACTATACTATATTTAATGTAATAATGAAATGTACATTTTTTAAACCATTCAAATATTAAAATATTAAAAAACATACTTCATCACACCATATTTATAACTTTTCAAAACATCAAATAATCATCACATCATGATAATCAACACATAATATACTATTCATGCGAAACACATCAACTAATAATGTGTATATACATCAATAATAAAAAAACATAAACATCACACTTGATATGATAATAAATATTTTCTCTAAATATCAACCTACTATTTGACTCTATGAATACTACTTTCACAAGTCATAAATAATTATTGTAAAAGATTATATTAAATAACATAAACATCATCAACCTACTATTTAACTCTATGAATGCTACTTTCACAAGTCATAAATTAATTATTGT
The DNA here is from genome assembly GCA_009831015.1 of Picea engelmannii. Lineage (NCBI taxonomy): Eukaryota > Viridiplantae > Streptophyta > Pinopsida > Pinales > Pinaceae > Picea > Picea engelmannii. Next base: position 11,388 of record WSFP011470862.1, read on the forward strand.
AAGAGATTATATTAAATAACATAAACATCACATTTAATGTGATATGATAGTAAAATATTGTTTCTAAATATCAACCTACTATTTGACTATATGAATACTTTCACAAGTTATAAATCAATTATGGTAAAAGATTATATAAATCAATTATGGTAAAAGATTATGATATGATAGTAAAATATTGTTTCTAAATATCAACCTACTATTTGATTATATGAATACTTTCACAAGTTATAAATCAATTATGGTAAAATATTATATAAATCAATTATGGTAAAAGATTATACTAAATAGGATAATTTTTTTTCAATCAAATTAATTTTAATATATATTTAAAACTTATACACAATTCAATTTTATCTATTATATTATTTGACTATATAAATGTTATTTTAGCAAATCATAAATTAATTATTATAAAAAAATTCACAAATCATAAATTAAATTAATTATTATAAAAGATTATATTAAATAGAACAATTTTTTTTCTCAATCAAATTAATTTTAATATATATTTAAAACTTATACAAAATTCAATTTTAAAAAATTCATTACAATATATTACTTCATTAGACTTTCTCAAAACTTATACACAATTCAATTCTAGAAAATTCACTACATTATATTAGTGGACTCAATTGTCCACGTTCTGTTAATGATTCAAGTTACCAAATCTTTTTAATGATAATCATTTACGACATCATATTGTTTATCTTAATTAACCCAATTTTGTTAACTACTAAAATATTTAGTAGTATTTTTTATAATTATTATTTAATTCAATGGCTCACATTTTTAATCTTGCAAAAATTATGGTTTAGTTAATTAACGAAATATTTTTAATGATAAATATTTTATTATTATTTTTAATGACAAATATTTTATCATTATTTTTACTGATTATTATTTAATTTAATGACTCACTTTTTCCAATTTTAAAAAAGTTATGATTACTTCTTATGGTAAATATTTTATTATTATTATTTATAAATTAATATTTAATTTAATGCTTCACTTTTATTATTCTTATAAAAATTATTATGAAATTTTTTAACTTTTCCATTTTTTTTTTATCTATTTTCATAATTTAATATATTCATTAATTTAACTATTTTGAATTTTCATAATATAATCATTTAATTTAATTTTGATAATAATTTAATTAATATTGATTTAGTTAATTTTGATTGTATATCTATCCAAACAATTTTCAACTCGAAAATAGTTGGTATGTGGATCTAAATAGTAAACTTCTCACAAAAGTTTTTATTATTAGATAAAATAACTCTAAAAACATCAAAAACATCTTTAAACTTTAACACAATTTATATTTTAAAAATTTACTATAATCAGAAGTTTTGGTTAAAAAATGGTGTTGGAAGAAGCTTGCTTGGAATTTTATGTTGTTGAACAATTTAATTTGGAATGGTGTTGTCTAACTGTTCTACAAAATGGTTTTTTTTGTCGAAATCCGACGATATAAATTTACAGGAAATCTCTATTTTTTGTTGTTTAAAATTCATTTATGATTGCAGAAATGGATTCAACAAGCTGAAAAACCCTTGGGGCACTCAGATTATACAAAAATAATCACTCAAATCTGCAGATCTAACAATTTCTCGTTGATATAAAAAGAAGGAGGTGTGAGATGCATTGCATCAGTTCCATTGGGTCTTTATTTTGCAGAGCAAGGGTTTCTATGGGGAAGAGACAAAAGAAAGCAGTCGTGCAAGTGCACTTAGAGACAATCACCAACGACCAAAACTCCATGTCGCTCCATCTGTGCACAATGGTTGTTGCGACGACTAGGGTTTAGCTTTGGTCACTTGCAGGTTTGCTCGGGGTTGTTTCCTCCTCGACAGTTGGACTTCCCTCCGCGATGACGCCCCCCCTCCGCAACTGTATTGCTCCAAGTTTAGATTATGATCTTCCTATTCTTGGATCTGCTCACTCCAGGTCCTCTGGTGCGTTGTCGGGGTCCTTTCTAAAAGGATCGGCCTCTAGTTCTATTGCTAATTGTGGCAGTTCTTTCAGCATTGTTGTCTCCGAGAAAGTCAATGATGTTTCTCCATCTTGTTTGGTGCAAGAATCCTTGGCTCCTTCCATCCCTATGAGGAAGAATGTTATTTCCAAGTTATCCCGTCTCAGCTCCACAACACTCATCTGTAGTTTTAATGGTCTCTGGCCTTGTCTTGTTAATCTTCATGATTGGATGTCAAGATCTTGGTTGCTAGTTTTGAAAGGTGATGTTTTCATTCACCCTTGTGCTCAAGGGGTTTTCATTGCCGAGTTTGATCTTTGAGAAGATAAAGATTTGATATTTAGTTTTGGTCCCTGGTTCTGGGGTTGTTCCGGTTTCTGCATGAAGCCTTGGTCTCCTTCTTTTGATCCTTCGAAGTATTTGTTATCTTTGGCACTTGTTTGGGTTAGGCTCCCAAATCTGCCCCTGCATTTTTGGGGCTTATCATCTCTCTGTGCCATCGATAATGCTTTGGGTAGGTTTCATTATAGAAGCCCTAAATCAGAAAACTATAGCATATGCACCTATGCTCGAATTTGTATAGAAATGGACATTAGCAGAGGATTCCCGACAGAAATAAACTTGACAGGGGATAACTATTTGTGGACCCAAAAGCTAGATTATGAAAAAAAAAAAAAATCGATGTTGTACATGTTTTGATATAGGTCACTTGGCAGCGCATTGCCCAAGGGGTCCTAAGAAATCTCGAAAGCAATGCAAACCAACTTGGTGGGTTGGCTCCCACATTGATCATCAACTTATTGCCAAAGAAGACTCTACATATGCGGTCCCTTCCAAGGAGGTGCCCAATGAAGATCCATCGTTTCCATTCGACGTTGACTCTCTGAATCTGGCCCCGCTTTTGGAAGTCTCTAAATCCGAAATAGATGACAAGAAGGTCACATAAGAGATTATTGAGCAATCTGAAGTGCAAGAAGAAACTCCTCGAAAGCTTGAGGAAAAAGTAAATTTGGCTTCTCTAAATCCGGGTAAAGAATCACAAGTTCACCCCAGCATTGGTAAGTTGGGCAAATGAGGCGGATGAAGCTGAGGCATCAAGAAAATCAGACCCTCCAGATCCAGGAAATGAGGGAATGGTAGGACTTGTGTTGACCCCTCTATCTCTAAATGATGGTTGGACGATAGTGAGAAAGAAGAAAAAGACCCCTTCAGTATCACAGCTAATGGTGACAAGAAGTAGGGCTCAGAATCCAACATAATCATGTATTGTTTTTTTTATATATTCTTGGTGTTTTCTACGGGATCCCACCCTTTTTAATGAGCAAAATTTCCCAGTTTTTGTAAAAAAGAAAACAATTTCTCACCAAATTTCAGGCAAATGTCCTCGGAAAATATCACCCAAAAAGAGTCATTTCGAAGAGTTGATCGAATTGGTTTGTCTATGTTGTGTAGGATGGATCTGATATGTGTACACAATCTGAGAATCTGTCTCTGAACCTGTTTGGTGGGATAAAAAGCTGAAGCTAAATGTACGAGTTGTGTAAGAACTGGATCTGATATGTGTACAAAATATGAGAATCTGTCTGTGAACCTGTTTGGTGTGATAGAAAGCTGAAGCTAAAAGTACGAGTTGTGGAAGAACTGGATCTGATATATGTACACAATCTGAGAATCTGTCTGTGAAGTTGTTTTATGTGATAGAAAGCTGAAGCTAAAAGTACGTGTGACAAGTCGAAATAAAGACAAGGAGTGGAAAGTGAGCAGATCTAGGACGGAGCTAAATTGCAGCAGCGGAAGGGTACTCCAAGGGGCAAAGAAGATATGCCTACAAAATTGTTGATGTACGATCGTATGTTGAGAGTGTGAAAGGTTTGTGCTATAGTGGCATGAAGTTTGCTATGGAAGCGAATCTCCACTAGTTTTTAGTTGAGAATTAATCTAAAAGGAAATTGTAAAACGTAGTGTGTAGAGAGAAAGGAGTTGTGCTTATCCCTTTTTCTAATGGAACCAGACTCGTATTATGACAGTGTATATGTGCTTATCCCACATCGATTCGGTGAGGACACCATCCATGTAAATTTTGGGCCATGTTATTATGATCTCAATAATTTTGTAAATAATTAGATTCCATGATTGGAATTGGATGTTATTGTGACTTCAATAATTTGTAAATAATTACCTTGCATGATCGGTATGGGATGTTATTGTGATTTCAATAATTCCTAAATAATTAGGAAGCATGATTGGTATGGGTTGTATTGGTTGTATTTAATATGCTATCCATAATATTATTCAATTATCAATGCAAATTGTCTTGCACAAAATTTGGGACATGTATTATGAGTTAAATAATGTGTAAATAACTAGGATATATGATTAGTAATATTTCATATGTTATTCATAAACAATTTGTATATAATTAGACTATATGATTGGTGGTATTGGTACTATGGATGATTAATAGTATTTAATAGGTTATTCATGAATAATTTGTAAATAATTAGGTTGTATGATTGTGAATTGTGTTTAGCTTGGATAGTTGAGAGGAATGTTATCCTCTCTATCCATGTCCAATTTCCATAAATGACATTTAGAGCTCTAAACAAGTATTATTGTAATGGATTTGAGCCCTATTATTGATAGGCCTTGTGTCTTAAACATTCTAAAGTTTAATCTTAGTACCATCCTCAAAACGAGAAGAAATACTAAGAGATTTTCCTTAGGCCCTATAACTTGAAAAAAATAAGATGCATGATTAATATTGATAGTATCTAATATATTATTCACAATATTATTTAATTATGAATGCAAATTATCTTGTGCAAAACATGGGTCATGGATTATGAGTTCAATAATTTGTAAATAATTAGAATGTCTAATTAATAGTATCTAATATGTTAGTCATAAATTTTTCATTATAATAATAATAATAATAATCTATTTTTAAGGTCAAGGCCAAGCCACATCAAATTGGTGTATGAGACCCCCTTGTTTGTGGGACAGGGGACCCCCCTCCACAGAGCAATTTGACTGGTAAAGTCTAAGGAGGTATACATACCCTACCCCCTCTGTGACTACTTATTACTTGAGGGTGGATCTGCAAAAAATTGTGAGTTTTTTCTAAAGTTTTACATTGTATATTGAATTCTTTTATTTTTCTTTGACGGTGCAACCGTAGATAATAAATGTGGCATAGGATTTTATTTAAAAATATCTTCGAGTCATACTATCAAAGCACTATTTTGTTGGAGGTACATGAAACAACATGAAAGTCGAGTTGTTGGGATTCTGGGGAATCCTTTTACTTGCCACACTTCACTCAATTAAAAAACTAATGGTGGCATGTGATTCAAAGGTTACCTTTGACTGGATAAATGACAAATCCAATCTGAATCTTATTTATCTCAGCCAATGAAAGGAAAAGATCAGAACTTTAAAGAAATACTTTGAGATGATAAACTTTATGCACATCCAATAGGATGGTTACTATATGAAGAACACGTCAATGGATCTATTGCTAGAACCCGGAAAGTACTCATTCTATAAGGAGGATTATAGCTAGAAATAGCTAACAGGTCATACTATGTTTAAACTAGTTAAAATAACCTAAGGAATTCACATTTAAAATCTGTAGAAGGAGAAAGAAAATTGCTATTCCAAAGAAGTTTCTTTTTTGTAATCTAAAGTTTCATTTGATTCTAATAAGAACAAGGGTTGCATGGCAACGCAGTCCCTGCCGAGTTAGTTGGGAAATACATGTTGAACAATGAAACTTAATATAACTAAATGCAAGTAATGATTTTTTTTGTCAAAAGATAATAATCGAGGGTTGTTTGTTATTCAAAATGTATAATGAACGTAAGCTGAGTAACCTGGGCAATTTATGTATCTAATAGTCTATAAAATCTTTACGACATTTGAAACGACCTGGAAAATTTATTTATATTCGTACCAATAATGTTTGGCATTATATAGACCCAATTTTTTCCATATTACCGGGCATGAACACATAAACATCATAAAGATGTGGGAGAAAAGACCTTTACAACAACACAAATAGACTTATTTGAAAAAACATGTTTTGATTCTCAAAGAATCAATTCATTGTTTTTGGCAAGCTGAGAAATGACATATAGGCCCTTAAATTATGCAACATAATGTGTCCCTCGGTAAACAGTGCTAAAACCTCCTTGGCATGAATTATTTTCCAATTTTTTAATGATTTTAAATTTATAATTTATTTGATCTAAATATACTTAAAAAAGAGTTTAAGAATTTCTTGATGTTTTTCTTTTATATATTTATTAAATTTGGAATTTATTTGAGATTAAATATTCTTAAAAAAAGGTCTAGGAAGACCATTTTGATTTTC
>ML877697.1:6154-17737 GCA_009831015.1 Picea engelmannii
TCCTTCCATAAGGATTAATATATGGTGTTACCCTACCTCAAGGGTTTTCTCTATTTCTTGTGTTCATGTTATGGTGAATGGTTTATGGTTTATTCTTGGTATTATTGAAGTATATTTGCAGATCTAGTATAGGTACTTAACAGGTTCTAAATCCATTTAGTTCAACAACAGGAACTAAACCTACCACCGAGGCCCAATTAGACTCTGCAATGCTTAATAGTGGAATGGTTCTCCAAATCTTGTGATCCGACCAATTAATCGATGGGATTTATGTTTTCTTGTGAAAGATTCTCCTTTAGTTTGGACTTTCTCTTTTTGTGTTTTTCTCTTAGGTGGGACAGATATAAGATAGAATCTAGTATAAACTAACTTGGCAATAAAATGGGAAAAGGTTCTAAATATTGGAGAAGAGGTTGATCTTGGGATAACCCATTATTCAAGCATGCATATGGTGATCGTTTACCATAGGACTAGTACTAATACATTAACCATGTGAGTAATCCGATTTTTAGCTGAGATACTAATTAGCAGAAAGAAAACACGCATGTGATAAAATAACGACAATTAAAATAATTCACTTAACTATAATCATCTATCACATAATAACACAACGATTCATCTTCATCATTAAAGAAAAGAACTGTAAAACATTGCATCAGATAACTTATCAATAGATTTAATATCTCTTACTTGTTACAACATACATTCATGAGACGAGATAGGAAATAGTTTTTCTCCACATCCAATCATACATGCATTTGATGAAAACACAACTTTGTCTCTCGTCCAGAAAGACTTCTCAATTAAAGGTAGCTCCAAAATAATTCTTAACAAAACCATAAATTAGAGTTTCTTGCAAAAACAATCGACCCTTTAACTAATCGGTCAATGAGCTTATTTATAACATAAAATTAACTTTAAATAATGGCTAAAGTGCAGTTAAGAAAAATAAAAACTCGCCACATGGCGTTCTCTCTTAACCGTTTTCTAACAGTCATCTCAATATATCACTTTAAAAGGATAAATCTTCTCATACTTCGACCAAATGATGAACAACTCCTTCCAGGTGTTGGCGTATGGAAATATGTGTTATTCCATCTGGTTCACGTAGATATCCCTTATCTCTACCGTATGTTCCTGATACTTCACCAGACTGGCACTTAACTGTTGCAGTGCAACCTGAGCTTTTATCGGGTGTTCCATAAACCGTCTAACCTGACCTGGATCTCTTGTGCTTGTCACATTTTCTATTTCTTCAGCCTGTGATGAGTCTTTCTCGATGTGTGATTTGACTATGTCGCGCAAGTCATTGAAGTCATCGGCTGTGCCAAACTTGGGGGGTCTGATATTCTTCTTCACCTTGTTGATTTTCTAACCCAGTTTCTCTTGGATTTATCGATGAGGTTACTGAGCCATTTTTTCTCAATACTCAGAGTCATCTTTCCTTCAATCGAAATCATAATTGTTTAGAGATTGTCTGATCCAGATTTGGATCTAGGAGCTTGATAGGGCTCAGAAAAGCCTAAAAATCAATGTTCTCATAATGACATCAAAATGGACATGTGCGAAGGCCTCGTCAATACGAACCCAACGCAACTTGAACGGGCTCAAACAGACATTGTATGCTCCTGATATTGCGTTCTGAAGTTTAGGTCAAACTGGCAAAAAGTCAAAGTCAAAGTCAATAGTCTGTACTGCTGATGTCGATAGTATGTCAGCAGGACAGGTGGCAGAGGATGTCAGCATGACGTCAGTAGGACATGTGGCAGCACCATGATGTGCCATGTGGAAGTCACTTTTGGCATTTTTAGGGGCTGATTTGGACCAATAAAAATTGGACACGTGGTAGTGTACGAACATGACACGTGGCAGGTACGGTGATGACATGGAAGGTATGACTGGGCAGCTGACTATGTAGGTGACTGGGTTGATGACTGGACAGTATGGCCCATTCACAGGGTGACATGTGGCCCAATTACTGGGAGCCACGTGGCACCCCGAATTTGGCCAAAGACGGCTGGGTAAAAGTTTGTTCTGCCTCTAGGGGAATTGAACCCGCGACCACAAAGTATGGCAACGAACTAGCAACCATGAACTAACCAACAAGGCACATGTGTTTCTTGTTCATAGAAATGGCATAAATTGTATTTAATTTTGGATTGGGCGCAAATTTTGGGATAAGCCCCGGACGGAAGGGGGTTATCCACGCGACCATAGGCGTTATACCAAGGGGCCAGGAAGAGGATAAGGTGCCAGTGCTCATCCACATGGTGCGCCATGTGACCAAGGTCACGGAGAAAGAGGGATAGTGCACATTTTTTCCCAAATATTGGTTTTCCACCTTATTATTAGGTTTATTCATGATTTTATGTTGATTTTATGGTTATTTGGCCATATCTTGGTGGATATTGGGCCAAATTGAGTGCCACAAAAAGTGGGATGTTGGGATTTGATCCCTCTACCTCATGGCTATATAAACTAATTCATTGAGAGGTTTTACACAAGCAAGAAGCAGCAAAGAATCTTGAAGCCAAGGTCAAGTAGTCTTGAGCAGTGCAAGTAGCTGAGCTTTGGAGGCAATTTCCGGGAGTTCTATTACTCCGTTTTTAGTGTCGTCTGTTGCATCAGGTTTCTAAGACAGAGAAGAATACATCTAGTCAGTTAGATACCCTATATGATGTAATTTGAATGTAGATTGTAAATAATTCAATATTTAATATAGAAATCCTCCCTCACTAAAGACAAAGGCCCAGAGACGTAGGCGAGATTGTCGAACTCTGTTATCAACTTCTTGTGTACAATTGGTTGATGGTTTGCATTCTTGTGTTATCTGTTATTTCTCTTAATTATCCAAGTCTTTGTTGTTGTCATATTCACATGCACCGTCAGAAAAAGGTCTTGATTAAATTGAGGTTATAGTGTGTAATTGCTAAGCTTCAAAGTTCAGATCAAGTGGTATTAGAGCAGGCTGACATTTGTAGGAAATGTCAATATGGGAAAAATATTGAAGAGAGATAGACTCTAGGAGCTCAAGGAGATCAACCAAGCCATGTAGCAAGAGAATGTTGAATTGTTAAGATTGGTGCAAATTATTGAGGAAGACAGGGAAAGAATGTGAACGTTGATGTTGGCAATGGAAGTAAGGCGAGTTGGAGGAAGTCCTTCAACTAGAAGCCCAAGCCCTGTTAGGGATGATGAAACTCATCCATTCCAAAGGAAATCATATGAGGAGGATTCATATACTCCTGCTACTCTGGTTGAGAAGCAGTCGATAGGAGAGGCCCTTGGCACATTCTCTTCGCCAATAGAAAGCATTGATTACACTCCAACCTCACTTGTAGTTGATTAGGAAGTGGAGTCCAACCATCTGAAGATAGAAGAATTTGAGAAACATACCAAAGGAGTCGATATGTGAATGCTATCGAAGTTTGGATACCAGAAGGAGCAAGGCCTTGGAAAATATGGCCAAGGCAGAGCCGAGCCAATTGAAGTGCATGAGTGTCCACTACGAGAAAGATTGGGATATGCAGGAGGATATTCTGAGGATGACAGTCCTATGATTCACTGCACACACTGTCAAAAGTTCAGACACGATGTTGACCATTGTTGGAAGTGGCATCCAGAATTGACAACAGAATGGTTTCAGACTCGGCAAGGCAAACAGGCAGCTCGAGCTAGCAGCGACGCAAACAGTGAGTCGTGAAAGAAAGGTAAACAGGTTAAAAGGTATAAATCACCTTTTCCCACCTATACTGATGAGCATGCTAGAGTCATGAACCTTATTAGGAAAATGATTCCATGCACATTTTGTAGTAGCAATAACCATTGTGTTGCAGACTGCTGGGAAAAAAAAGTATATGGAAGAAAAATCATGGCGACAAGAAGTATGCCAAGACGCGATGACGCGACACTGCAGGTCAAAAAGAATCTGCTAGCAAAATCAGTGCAGCCAGGGCAGGAGTTAGAGAAATCCAAGGGGGATTCGACTCAATCAGGGCACGATTCAATCAATTTTCTTTGAGCAAGAAACACTTTCTCACATTTTCATAAGAGAGGACATTGTGAGGATAGTTGTTGGAGGTTGCATCCAGAGTTGCGACACTCAACAAAGCCTGAAGGGCCTGAGCAAAGGCTTGAGCAAAAGACTAACATTGCCGAGGAGAAAAAGGACGTTGCAAGAGGACAACAGGAGGATGTTTCAAAGAAGCAGAGGAATGACAGAGACATTTCATTGGCAGGAGATGGGTCATCTGACTGGAACTGGGAAGATTTTATGCCCTATATGTAAATTGAGTCAGTGTCATTGTCATTGATGTAATAAAAGTGATTTGATTTATGGAATCACTTATTGAGTATAGTTAATGTTAAGTCTAGGTTATTTTTCATTAGTTGATTGATGTAAGGATAGATTCAATTGATTTAATAAACCTTTTGGGGTCCAAAAGGTCCTTAGTGGGAAGGCGTGATCCAGAATTGGATCCAGGAGCTTGATAGGGCTCATAAAAGCCTAAAAATCAATGTTCTCATAATGACATCAAAACGGATGTGTGTGAAGGCCTCATTAATACGAACCCAACCCAACTTGAATGGGCTCAAACAAACGTCATATGCTCCTGATATCACAATCTGAAGTTCAAGTCAAACTGACAAAAAGTCAAAGTCAAAGTCAACAGTCCATACTGTTGATGTCAGCAGTACGTCAGTAGGACAGATGGAAGAGGATGTCAACATGACATCATCAAGACATGTGGAATCACCAAGACATGCCACATGGTAGTCATTTTTGGCATTTTTAGGGGCTGATTTGGACTAATAAAAATTGGACACATGGCAGTGTACGAACATTACACGTGGTAGGTACGGTGACGACATGGCAGGTATGAATGGGCAGCTGACAGTGTAGGTGACTTAGTTGATGACTAGATAGTATGGCCCATTCACAGGGTGACACGTGGCCCAATCACTGGGCGCCACGTGGCACCCTGAATTTGGCCAAAGACGACTAGGTAAAAGTTTGTTCCGCCTCCAAGGGAATTGAACCCGTGACCTTCGGGTATGGCAACGAACTAGAAACCATGCACTAACCAACAAGGAACATGTGTTCCTTTTTCATAGAAATGGCAGAAATTGTATTTAAGTTTGGATTGGGTACGAATTTTGGGATAAGCCCCGGACGTAGGGGGTTATCTACGTGACCATAGGCGTTAGACCAGGGGGCCCGACAGAGGATAAGGTTCCAGCACTCGGCCACATGGCGCGCCATGTGACCAAGGTCTCGGAGAAAGAGGGATAGCACACATTTTTTCCCAAATATGGGTTTTCCACCTTATTATTAGGTTTATTCATGATTTTATGCTAATTTTATGGTTATTTGGCCATATCTTGGTGGATATTGGGCCAAATTGAGTGCCACAAAAAGTGGGATGTTGGGATTTGATCCCTCTACCCCATGTCTATATAAGCTAAGTCATTGAGAGGTTTTAAACAAGTAAGAAGCAGAAAAGAAGCTTGAATCCAAGGTCAAGTAGTCTTGAGCAGTGCAAGTAGTTGAGCTTTGGAGGCAGTTTCCAAGAGTTCTATTACTCCGTTTTCAGTGCCATCTATTGCGTCAGGTTTCTGAGATATATAAGAATACATATAGTCAGGCAGATACCCTATATTATGTAATTTGAATGCATATTGTAAAGCATTGAATATTTAATAGAGAAATCCCCCCTCACTGAAGACAAAGGCCTGGAGATGTAGGCGAGATTGTCGAACTCCATTATAAACTTCTTGTGTAGAATTGGTTGATGGTTTGCATTCTTGTTTTATTGGTTATTTCTCTTAATTATCCAAGTCTTTGTTGTTGTCATATTTACATGCACCGTAAGAAAAAGGTCTTGATTAAATTGAGGTTATAATGTGTAATTGCTAAGCTTCAAAGTTCAGATCATTGTGTATAGAACAACACTTACAAAAATATATGTATAAAGTGTAAGCATGAATAATTCAGATTGGTGCATACCTATAAATCTTGCTAAACCTGATTGTTTGATACTTATGTAATCTCTGCAATCCTTCAAATTGCTTGCACTGCTTCTGTTAGCGTCATCATATTTTCTCTAGTTAGGGTGGGTTGCATCCGCGTTCCATAGCATGAAATATCTGGTACGAAAAAATATGAGAGTTGAAGTCACACCAATGGCCAGTTAGACCTTGGAGTTAGGAAAGGATGTCAGAGCCAAACATGTGTTGATAGTTATGTTCCAAAAGAATTAGATCATGTCATAAGGGAAGTCATTAGGCACTTCAGGTCGAGGAAAGTTGTGCAAACAGAATTCACATCAACAAGTGCATAAACCATCATCAACTCATCATGAAGGCTAGAAAAATGAAAAATCGAGGTGATCATACCACACACCCTTTGCAACTCCTATCGATTGCATCTCACATGCCCCAGAACATACTCATCGCACAGATGTGCCACAAATATTTTTTAGTTTTGTTCAAAACATCTCGTCACCAAGAATCTAGTGTCCCTTGGCATGTTTCCACTCAATTCCCACTTTGTTATAAATTCTGGATGTTCTGCATGTGTTCTACTCACTAGTCGAGCTTATGCATTATTGGTAATTCTCCCTGAGAGCTCAGTATGATCAATTTTTTTTGGTTTGGACCCTTTTCAAGTTCCCCACTCATAAGACATATACGTTGTCGCACCATGGGAACTCCTCAAAACACAAGATGGGGTAGGTGAAGTAGTCAAAACTCTAGGCATGAGCCCCTGCACATGGAAATGATGGTATCGCCCTGTGTGGGGGCTGAAGTGGAAGAAGTTACGCTGGAAGGATGAATGTTGGAAACCATGCCTCTACAAGAGAAGATACCGCAAAGAAGAGGAAGGCCAAGGAAGAATAAGGAAGCCAGGGAAAACCAAAACCATAATGAGTCGTGCATAGGATTAGCTGTCGAGGAATTACTTATACGCTCTATCCAGCTAGAGCTTATCAAAAACACAAGTCGGGGGAGAGGGAGTAGAAAGAGGAGTATGGATGCTTCATGTTCCAACGTTCGAGATCTGACTCAGCATATGGAGCAGGCACAACTCGCCATTGTTGAAATCTACTTGGAAAATAGAGACTTAAGACGAAAATTGGCAGCAAAGACCCTCGAGGTGTCAGCATCACAAGGTTGTGAAGGGAACGTAACATGGCTCAAGAGACGGCTTCAGGAATCGCAAGATACAATCATGCAACTGCGTGAAGCACAAAGGGTGTCAGAAGAACAAAAAATGAAAACGTCTCAGGAAGCGCGAAGTAGCCAGGGACAAATTTTGCGTGGATCTTGGCAGTGCATAGAAGAGGCATGATTGACGAACCCTATCTTGTAATCTCATACGTGGCACAAAATATTGATAGTTTTATTTTTTTTGAAACTTTTCATGTTTTTTTAAAGTAAACCGGGTTGGTTGGCCAAAAGGTATAGATGGTGTCTCTTGTATGTAAACTAAGCTTGATGGGAATCTAATATGAAGTCTTCAAACTTTGACGAAAGGATTATGGTTGTAGTGGTTGGATGCATCGTTTCTTCTCTTTGTGTGTGTACCCACTGTTTTCTTTGTCTAAATTTTCTTGTAAGTTAGCCCCAAATTTATACTTAGTGGTGCTCTAAGTTACTTTGTATTTTCATTGATATCCTTCATCGAAAAACCTCTGATGCCAATCAATTTCATCGTACAACACTGACGTGGCACTACTAGATCGGGATATGTGGCACTGAAGACCAGGGACTTAGTTTGTGGGTATTTTTCAAACTCGGGACTTTGTTCACGTCATGCGCTCTTAGATAAATTTGTGACTATTGATGCCTAAATGTATCAGGGATTGGCGATCGGGGATAAAATTATCACGTTCTCTACGGACTAGCTTCTAAAACTCGTCGATGTCGAAAGGTATCCGGGATCGACTATCGACGAAGCTTTTATTTCTTCGTTAGCGCTTACTGTTTTAGCCTTTTACCGATGCCGAAGGGATCAGTCATCGACGATATCATTGTGTGATTCTTGTCGTGAAAGAAAACTCCCTTCTGCCAACGCCGACAAAGATCGACACTTGGCGACCTCAATTATCTCAAGTGATTTTATTTAATCTTTAATTTTTTTCGATGCCGAATTTTTTTAAGCGTGTCAGGGAAATGTTTTGAATGTTGATTCTTTAATTAAATGTTAGTCTTTTAAGTTATGGGTTTTCACATGTTCAAGCAAACCTTTAAAGACTTAAATGAGAATCAAAAGTGATAAGAAAAGGAAACATTTTTTACAATGTGTAATTGTGTTGACCTGCACAGAATAGATCTAGCCAAACAATGATACACTCATTTGTAGAGAGAATTGGAAAAAGAAGAAGAAGGAGAGAAAGAATGGAAAGAATTATCATTAACCATTGTGAATAATGAATAATTTACACATGATATACTTTGTATAACTCAATGAGTTCGACTTGAGGTGAACCAAGTCACCATAGTGGTGGTCTAGAGTGATCTAGACACATACCAACAGTTACGGGAGTGAACTTCCACCTATTCTAGTCTCTCAGGCAGTTACGGGAGTGAACTGCCACCTAGTTGAGTTAACTATTCAACCAGTCTTCAGTTAACTGATTGAACAGAAAGTAGTGAGGAGTTAACTCAAGGAATCAAGGCTAATGTGCCACTTTGGTGATGATACCAAGGCAAGGTTGAATTATCATGGTGATGATCCCAATGTTGCATGGCGATGATCCCAATGCAACATCTAAACTCAACTCAACTAGCCAAACTGAAGTGTGGACTGAAAGAGAATATTCTCCAGGTGGAATATTCTCTCCTAAAATATAGGAGACTGGATAATGACTAATTATGACTAATGAACAAATAAAAACCTTAGGAAAAATAAATCCTAGGTGTGTGTTGAATTAACTCCAACACCCCCTATGAACATCACTCTGGTGAAAATAAAGATTGGGTCCTGACAACGAGGCCATGTTAGGTACCCAAGTAAAAAATATACACTAAAAATAAAGTGAGGAAAGAGGGAAAACCTCATGGGAAAAACCCCCCCTCAAGGTAGAATGTATGTAAAAAAAAAAAGAACTACAGTTGCTAGGCAATTGTGTCCTTCACTCCAAGATGACCTCGTAGAGAATGGAATTTCTACTCAGTGAAGGTCTTGGTGAAAATATCTATCATCTGTTCTACTGAAGGAAAAAAATGTAAGTTGATGATCCTGTCATGTAACAAGTCCTTGATGTGGTGCATGTGGATCTCGATGTGCTTCATCCGTTGTCTTTGAACTGGATCTCTGCAGAACTTCAGAGTGCTCTTGTTGTCACACTAGATGACGATCAACCGATGAAACTGAATGCCCAACTTAGTGAGAAAATGTTGTAGCCACATAGCCTAAATGGTTATGTTAACTACCCCTCTATAATCTGCCTTGGTTAAAGATATATCAATGGAAGCTTGTTTCTTGCTCGACCAACAGATAGGCCCGGAACCAAGACTAAGTGAGTAACCAGATGTGGACTTGTGATCAATGTTATCGCCAGCCTAGTCAGAATCAGTAAAACCAATGAGATCTAATGTAGAGTCTGCTACATAATGAATCCCAAAGGTCATGGTTCCTTGTACGTATTGAAGGATACACTTTGCATCTTTCCAATGTAGCTCATGTGTCTCTTGCATGAACCTAGAAACTGCGCCAACTGCATATGAGAGGTCTGGTATGGAGTGTGTGAGATACAACAAGCTCCCCACTAGTTGTTTGTACAGTGTGCTATCAACTAATGAAGTCTCCCCACCATCCTTAGGTTTGACTCCTGATAATAAAGGAGTCGGAGAAGACTTGTAGTCTATCATGTGAAATCTCTCAAGGAGATCTTGTGCATACTTGGCTTGAGACAGTTTGATGCCTGATGCATCCTAACTAATCTCAAGTCCAAGGAAGAAGTGTAGCGGACCCATGTCCATCATCAAAAACCTGTCATGAAGAATCCTCTTGACTGCAACAATCGTTGAAGTCGAGAAACCGGTGATCAACAAATCATCGACATACAGAACTAAAAGTAGAAGTGAATCAGTCATCTTAAGCATTTATACATTCGGGTCTAATTCACAGAGTACAAAATTCTGTGACAATAGGTAGGAGTCCATATTAGCATACCATGTCCTCGGAGCCTACTTGAGGCCATAAAGTGACTTCTTCAGTCAACAGAACAAATATGATTCCTGCATAAATCCCTAGGGCTGCTCCATGTAGATCTCCTCAGAGAGATCACTGTGAAGAAATGCATTTTTCACATCCATCTAATGGAATTCACATCCCTTGGTTTTCGCAATGGAAAGTGCCAATCGTATGGAATCCATATTTGCTACTGGAGCAAAGGTCTCATCATAGTCAATACCATGAACCTACTGAAATCCTTTGGCGACAAGCCTGGCTTTGTATCTGTTGATCTTTCCATCCGCTGCACTCTTGGTCATGTAGACCCATCTGCATCTAACAATTTTCCTCCCAGAAGGAAGGGGAACCATATCCCAAGTCTGGTTCTTGAGGAGGGATTTGTACTCCTCCTGCATGGCGGATTCCCAAAAGGAATTTCCAACAGCCTCTCCATAAGACTGTGGATCTGAAGACTGAACCAAGAAAACATGCATGGAAGGAAATGGTTTAGTGGCAGTGAGTGCAATAGGAGGCTCCTTGAAATCATATCGAGTCCTCCTAGTATCAGTTGGATCACCAACGAGATCCCATGCATCCTGAAGAGTAGTTTGTGCCCACTTGGGCCTCTGCTCTGGCTCTATGACTGCATCTAGATGCTCTGAATCTACATCTAACTATATTGTCTCTGAATCTAAATCATCTGAGTCCTATGAATCAGAACTCTTATCTGAAGAAGAGTTAGCATGTGCATGTTCATCATCTTAGACAACTGGAAGAGTGAAGGTGTATGCATGCGACTGTTGAGGTACACGCGAGACACTTTCCTCGAATTGGACACTACACTCAATGATGAGTCGGTCCAAGGAAAGATCAATAAGTTGATATCCCTTCACACCATCGGGGTATCCAACAAAAATTCACTTAGTTCGTTGTGGATCAAGTGACTTCCTCTTTTCAGAGGGAATCTGGGCCCATGCATGTGAACCAAAAAAGTAAAAGTGGGCCACTTCCAGTTTGAGGTCGCTCCAATCCTCATAGGGGGTCTTATCCTTGACAGATCTATGAGGAGATCTGTTTTGGATGTATGTTGCATATTTAAGTGCTTCCACCCATAGTCTTTGTGGTAGTGACTTTGCATGCAACATGCAAGATGCCATCTCCTTTAAAAATTAGTTTTTCCATTCAACAACTCTGTTTTGTTGCGGAGTGTAGGGAACTGTATGCTGACACTGAATCCCTACCTCATGGAAAATATTGTGTATCTCATGATTTACATACTCTCCCCCATTATCAATTCGAAGGACTTTGATCTTCTTTCCGGATTGTGTCTCAACCAAGGCTTTGAAATCTTTGAGGTGTTGAAAGACCTCAGATTTTTTCCTAAGAAAGTAGATCCATGTAAA
>ML877697.1:17837-29836 GCA_009831015.1 Picea engelmannii
TGCATCCCATATATTTTTAAAATGATAAGTCCATCATCATGTCCAAAAATAATTTCCCTTATTCCTGGGCAAGCACTAATATTTAAACCATATTCATAGTTTGTTTCTCATATCATACAAGATAGAGACAGATCTATTTTAATAAAGCATTTTCTAAAAAATAACCACAAAGATAGGTCTGTTGAGACAACTATTCAAAATAGTTACACCATTCAAATATCCTTGAAACTGTTTCTCAAAAATGAAATTACAATTTTGTTGTGTTCCCAACTATTAATTCGTTCCTTCAACCTTTGCACATTGATCTGTTGTACATCTGAGAAAAAAAAAATGAAATCTGAATTAGAAAAAAATCAACTAAATAAATTATAAGACAAGCTACATAATCTATGATTCTATAGCTAGTCTAAATAGAACCAAATAAAAACAAATTCAGTTATCATTTAAACAATCCAAACGTGAATTCCAAGAAGAATATTTACCAATTAAAACTTTGAAAAGGAAACATGATACAATTCCAATTTGAAAACAACATTGAAATTGGTGGAATTTTTTATGATAACATCCCCTGACCTCCTAAAACGTTTGTTGGCCCTAGGTGAATTTGATCGGATGTTAGCTCTCAGATCCTCAATTTCCTTTTCAAAAGATAAATTTTGATCCATAACTTCATTTATGTGAGCTTGTAGATAAGGGATATCTTAGTAATATCTCTGGATCCAATTGAAACAACCTTCACAGTATACATGTTCTAGATTTGGTAGTGGATGAGTTTGATCCGAGTTTAATATTTTATCTTGCCCCATAAAAATTTTCAATTCATACTGAATACCTGAAAATCCCTCTTGCTCCTTTAAAAATGGAGGCAAATTAGACACAAAATCCTATCAATGTGAATCTATTTTAGCAGGATTAGAGCTGGTATTGTCAACGGATATTGGGTCTTCAATATCAATGGTGGGGATAGGATTTTCACGGTTCTGATGTTAATTCCTGGTCATCCTGGAAAGAAGTTGGTCGTTCCTTTTGTTCTTGAAATCTAGATCTTGAATCCTCTGCATTTTTTGTTTGCCCTGCCTCTTGATTTTAATTATGTTTTGATCAACCAAATCTTGTTCAGGATTAGGGGAAACATATATCTTACCCCTTAATTTATCCATCACTTCCTCTAAATACTTATTAGGGATGAATTTGTGCCTCTAGTATGTGTCTCTGATTGATTGACGAGAACCAATAAGGGTTTTGATGGGTAATGCAGGGTCTTCTGCAACTTGTAATTTGATATGAAGATATTGCAAAGAGTGAGTCGATTGGAAAGGGTCAGTAGACTTGTCAACACGCAGGAGTAGACTGCTAACCTATTCAGGTGGAAATGAAGCAAAACTATTCCTAACCAGGAAGCTTTTCCAGCTATCTCCTACCTTCGAAAAATGGGAAACAACCAAGACTTGGATCAAGCCATGGTGAAAGAGACTAGCTTCTCAATTGGGGTTTTGTCTTTGATAAAATATGGACATATTGTGTAGGGTTTTAAGTAGATAAAAAGGCATGTTTAACTTAAAACCTAAGAATACCATTAATAGGCACACATGAAACAAAAATACCAATCTATATCATCCCTCACAAGTCAAAAATTGTTTGATTATTAATAACAAACCATGTCATTGAGTATTGAATAGATTGATGGGTGTAACTTTAACGTTGTAGTGTGACTTCCTAGAAATCGTCAACATATGCTAATGAATACCTTCGATTTTTAGGTTTTTGAACCAACAGTCTCCTTCTGATGATAGGCCCGTGACTTCTGCTATTGATTCCTCACTGATCTAAAAATGAAGAAGACTTGTATTCTTGAAAATATTTGCAAATTTTATTTTATGTGTTAAAATTCAAATGGATCAATTTGCAACACAACTTTTATGGAAATTACTCATTCAAGATGCATATAAATAGAAGCAATAAACAGTGAACAGAAAACACATAACACAACAAATGATAAAGGAGTTCACCCCTCTCTTGGGCTACATCTCCTGGTCCAGCTTCCAATGGATCTTTTGTATTATTTGCTCAATTTTCTCAAAAATGTTCTTTACAATGCTCAAAATACCAAATAGATGGCTCCAATGGCTCCAGAATGTCCAAAAACCCCTAGTTGGGATTTTCGGCACCTCGTTTGGCCAAAAATTGAAGAATATAGGCTTCCTGGAAGTTCCACTTTAAACTTGTTGTCTCTGGATTACCAAAATGCACCCTTGTTGGCTCAACCTAGCCCCCATGCACATTTATGCATTAAAACCCATCACCAGGAACAACCGCACAAACCGTGCAGACTGTAGGACGGTTATGGGCATGCCTAGCCCCTAACCGCCAAGGCTGTGGTCGTGTGACCCATATGATTGCGCACAAGTGCAAAAATGGGCTCCGTTTCCAAACGTAAATGGATAATGACAAGTGGCGGGTCATTGAACCATTTAAACCAAATCAAAATGTAAACCTGCATGTGCACGCCAACGGTATAACAATGGGTCATATGTTAACGCAATATGCGACCGACCCGCGCCAACCATACACATATGCAAATTTAAATATATTCAAAACCATTTATATAAAAAGGATCATATGGTGTCACACCGGTTGGCGGACCTTCCCAAGACTCTTCCCCTGCCCGGAGGTCGCAGGGTCGATTCCTACCAGTTGTAAATCTTTTAAACCACCGACCAGGTGACACGTGGCGGTCATTAATTGGGCCATGTGTCACCACACTATTAGCCACGAAGATGCCACGTGTCAGTAGCTCATTCATCCACTTAACTGCCAACTATCATCCACTCATGTTTTCCACGTGTTGTACGGACATGCCACGTCAACATCCGTACAGACTGTACGGACTGTACAGTCAGCATCCTCTTTTTTTTGCATGTTTTTCATTTTGAACAGAACGTGGTATCTCTCTCTCTCTCGACGTCCATTTGAACCCAAACAAGTTGCATTGGGTTCATGATGATGAGGCATAATCTCCCATTCGATTTGAAGCGATTCTGAGCACTTTGAATTTTTGAGCAAAATTTGATCCCCTAGATCACACCTCCCCATTGGAAAGCTTTTGGACCTCCAAAAGACTATTTTCAGTCTATCTGAAGATGAGGGTATAGCTCCCTCACCTTTCCAACCTCAATCCACTTAGATTTGTTTGGATTTGTACCTTTAAGACCAACTCGAAGATACCCCACATTTCCTCGTTTTGAAGTTCGCATTCTCCTGTCAAGGATTGTGTCTTCATGCAGTTATGTAAGATATTCTGAGGAAAAATCATCTATAGAAGGAATATGAACATGTTCTCCTTGATCATCAATCAAAGGATGCTCATACAATTTCAAATTCTCAACATTAACAATTGCATACATTTGCATATAAAAAGGCAAATCTAAACGGAAGGCATTGTTACCAATCTTGTCAATAATCTTGAAAAGACCATATCGAATTGGTTTCAATTTTTTACCTTCCCCTTTAAGCCTCTGTTGCACCCTTTTCGTCACCTTGGTGAGAAAATAAGAGGTTCTTACATGCCCAGTTGGGTCTTGCTGAGCATGACAGTTGTATAGGAAAGAGTTAGAGAAAGAAAAACAAAACTATAAGCAAGAATTAAACTAATACAAACTAAAATCATAAGCAAAGGGACATAGAGATAACAAACACAAAAAGACCAATATCACCAATGTTTTTAGGCTGATCTATTGATGAAATCAAAGCACAATGAACAAAGGGGACTATGAGTCCCTTCTTCCTCCAAGGGAAGGCTCTTGGACCCTCACAAGCTTGCTCTCCTTACAACAAGAAAAATGAAAATGGTGGTGAAAGAACTCATTTGCAAATCCACTCAATGGAGAGGTGGATTTCTCAATGAGATGGTGCCAATGTGCTTTTTTCAAGGATTGAGTCCTTAAAACAATCTAGGCAGCATAACATTACATGAAATTCCTTCAGAAAATGAGGTTTCTTCATGGCTTTTTATAGCATTGCATTGGGTTATTGTGTAACTCCTTTGTAGTGTGAAAAGAGGCCATTTAGGGCATTATTAGGTCTTTGACCAGCCCACCATTCGGATTTAGCTCAGATTTGAGGGTCAAATCGGCTTGGGAGCTGATCCATAAGTGGTTGGGAGGTCGACCAATTCAATAAATGCGTCGTTTAGCAGGTGCGCAGGTTTTTGCGCCAACAGCCGCGCATCGTGCGCGTATGCGCGCATGGTACGTTCATGTTTCGTGCATGTGCACGTGCACCCAAATTCTGTAAAGCGCTCTTCAATTTTTTCACTACTTTGTATAGTTTTTGACCTTTTTGGAATGTTGTGAGATTAATTCGGGGCCATGAATGACTTCATTACTGTTTGACGATGTTGAGTTCTTGTCGCCATGTGCGGACGAAATTCCAGTGATAACAGATGCCCCCTGATGGATGAGGTTAGGAGCATATGTATAGCCGAAATCCATCAATGTTTCTTCTAATGAGAATGTTGTTGTAATATAGAGCAAGAGTGGGATCGTTCAGAGTGATCCATTGGAGAAAAAAGGAACCGGTAGGACCCGATCTTCTGTGAGTTGTGCAAAATAGAAAACTATGTACAAATGAGGCGGGCATGCCCCATGCTCGTGTTATGTAACTCTGAAAAAATATGACTGAAGTGTTGGTGTAGACAATTGCAGCGCCCTCGGGGGCGGTGATGATAAGGGCAGAAGATAATTCTGCAAAGGAACATACTTTGAATAATAGGAAATGATCGCGATAAATAAGTACCGGCGATGATGCGGGCATTGATGGCCCTACCACGTTCAGAGGTCTTCGGGAAATGATGAAAATGATTGCAATAGTCGCAAAGTAAGACCCACCATAACATGAGAAAGTGTTGGTGTCAAATTTTATGGGGGGCAACGACAGCAGGGAGCAATGGTGGTTCACCCTGTGCCATCCGAGATCTCTCATTGAATGGAGAATGAGAATCAAGATATTGTCGCCCTTCCGAAAAATTATGCTGATGTCGACAAAAGGGGAACGCGACTCCCAGAAGCAAGGGGCTTCGTGGAATCTACTGAGGTGAGGAAGTGGCAGAAGTACATGGACAAAGTCAAGAAGTGGGAAGACTCAAGACTGCCCTTGGTTGGAGGATGTAGGAGATAAAAAGTGTTCGTAACCATGTAACAAAGTCGAGTGTCAGGGGGACGACAAGACCGGTGATAAGTTGTGCCAGAGGTGGGACAAGGTGAACAAATTCAGAGGGTAGAGGTAAGTGACCTGTGGAGTACTCTGAAGATATGGACAATGTTGGCAAGGATATATGATAAGTAATGCTCCAACCAAGGGTGACATGGGTTGCGCGTGGCCAAAAGGAAGCAAGTCGCCAACGGTGACGACAAAAGAAAATGTAATGATGGGAAATAAAGGCGTTTGTACAATAAATAAATAATTTTGGGGAGAAATGTACAAATACAGAAACGGGTGCCCCAGTGTGAAATGAGTGCC
This sequence comes from Picea engelmannii, assembly GCA_009831015.1. Lineage (NCBI taxonomy): Eukaryota > Viridiplantae > Streptophyta > Pinopsida > Pinales > Pinaceae > Picea > Picea engelmannii. The sequence goes on from ML877697.1 coordinate 23,355, forward strand.
CCAGGGAGGGCAGAATTTTCTTGGAAAACTAATGAAGGGTGGGGGCCCCATTGGTGAGTTTCTGTATGAGGTAGGTGAAATGAGGATACGTTCGCAGATGGGCAAATTGATTGTGGATGAAATGGAGGGTTTATGATACTGCGGAGGTGCAGGTAAAAAAATAGAACCATAAAGAGATAATCTGGGAGTCTGTGTGGGAAATCTAGAAAAATGAGGAGGAGTATGTGGTTGATTCATGACATGATGAAAGACTATCGAGACTCCCATCCATAAAGGGTAATGAAGAACAGCATGAGTGTCAAAAGTGCCAAAAGGTGCTATGAATGGGACAACTCATGTGGGTAAGAATGCTACCGGGTAACAGTACCGAAAGTGAAAATGGAGGTGTGGGTACTGCAGAGCCGGGAAAGGATCCTAAAGGCCAATATCAGAGGGTGTGACTAGAAATGTAAATGCAATCCAGCGGGAGAGACTACATGCCAGTGCTGAGTATATACCTGAAGGGACGAGGTCGATGAATGATGAGCAAGTACCTGCACACATAACAACCAAATACCCAAAGTGAACAATATCTGAAGAGAATCAAAGATATGAGCATGTATTAGATCAATGTGACAATGTGCGTGCGTACCTGACCATGATATGAAAAAAAAAAAAAAAGGGTGCCCCGGGGGCCCAGGATGAAAAGTGACCCAGGGACAGCTGTGATGTAGGTGGCGAGATGTTGATCCCGTGGATGAAGACAGTTTGAAAAATGTACACCTTGGACTCCCGGAATGGTGAGTGGAAGTTTGGCAAAAGGCCTATATATAGTTGTAGGGCCCATATTGCCACCTCATTTGTACCTGCTGCAATAGTGACTGGACGAGCAGTTTTCAGAGGAGATTTGGAGATTCGGGGAGGACGAGGCATCCGATCAACGTTTTGCGAGTATCAGGTTAGTGGTCTGATCATCCTGCATAGAAACAGGTTTTCAATTTTTGGGCAGGGGCTATACGGAGGGTCGTACAGAGGGTTGTAGGGGTTTTTTTTATGGGGTGTGGGCCCACATGCGTGGGCGATTCGGTGAAAGGCGCGCATACATGCGTGCCTGTACGCCGAATATACGTGCAGGGGTGCGCGGTAGGGGGAATTTAAGGCGTGCCCGAAGGGCGCGCCTGTGTGTTGAACAGGCCCGCATCAGTGCACGCCTGTAGGTTTGACAGGCGTGCACCGGTGTGCGTCTGTATGGTGAACAGGCGTGCTTAAAAGTGTTCCTGTGAAGTGAATAGGCGCGCACTAAGGCGCACCTGTTCGGTGTACAGGCGCCCATATATGCACGCCTGTGTAATGAACAGGCGCGCATGTGTGCGCGCCTGTGGGAACAAAAACCGCACCTAGGAGGAAAGTTTGAAGGGTAAAAAATGACTCTTTTTGATCCTATTGATGGTTGCATGAGCTGATATAGGACTCTGTGTTGTCTGCAGGTGGACCGTGGTGACGATGCCAGTGCGGTGGCAAGAGCGAGACTGGGCCCAGTTGCAAGATGTCGTGGCCATTGAGGGGTCTGGCGTGCGTGCGACTTTGGCAACTTGTGGGTTGCTAAAGTTTTTTGAGTGCCCTTTGATATGGGCACAGGATTATTTATTGCAGTTCCTAATCCAGATGTGGAGTTCGGAGTTGCACTGCTTCCTTGTGTGAGAAGAGAAGATTCCCTTCACTGCGGTGGAGGATATTTATTTTTTGACTGGGCTCCCCTTTCGAGAAACGCCCCTACCGGCCGAGTCGGTGCTTCCTAGGGATACAGCCCTGGCCATGATTGGCCAGTGATACTGCTCAGGTCGGGACTTTATGTCTGGGACTGTGGTGAGCATCAGTGCTATAGACTCCCTAGCTCATCGTTGTATAGCGGCGATGATTGTCCATATGTATGGGTCACTGGCAACCCAGCGGATTAGTGGTGGCTAGCTGTTGGTGCTTGAGAGAGTGGTGGTCGGCGAGCAGTTCGCGTGGGGACTGACGCTACATGCACGTATGGTAGCGCAGTTGGATCGTTGTCATTCCACAGGTGTAGGAGAGTTCGCATTTGGGTTGATCCTAGTGGCGTGGTTCTTAGAGAGGGTGTCGATGTTGCGCCCGAGGGTTTTACTGGAGATGCTGGGGGTGCAAGAGCCATGATTGAGGTGGTGGTCGACCATTTTGCTTCGTCACGGTGGTGGAGAAGGTGGCCACTTATTTTCGGCCGAGGCGGCACAGATATGGCGGCAGATGCCGCAGGTGGTACTTCGGTACCCCTATGCTGGGGTGGACTTCCATGGGGACCCAAACATGGTGGTACCTCCAGGGGAGGCTTTTGACCATCGAGGTATGTTGAGTATGTTGGGATGTTTTTGATTTATGTTGTATTTTGAGATATTAGTCCATATGTATATGATATAGATGTTGATACTATATGTTTGTTGTTTTTTTTGTGTATGTGCAGATGTGGCACCTCGCGGGCGCGAGGTAGAGATGCAGAGAGCGCCGACTCGTTCAGAGCCGGAGAGGTGACCGTAGGGAGAGAGACGTCGGCGGGAGGATGCCACGGGGTGACCACCAGAGCCCGAGAGGGCAGCGAGGAGGCACTGGTTTGATGACCCTGGTGCGGGGCCATCACACGCTCCTCCGACGGTGGTCGGAGTGGATTATGATGACATATGCCATCGTCTAGAGACGGTGTTGCAGGATGTGTCTGAGGGCATGTGGACTTGTATTCAGGATGAGAGCTTCCTGGAGCAGTGTGTGGGGGGTGCCGCCACCATGGCGGGCCATAGTGCGGCGAGCAGCAGTGCTTGCGGCGATGACGAGTGGACGTCTGCTGCCGGGGTAGGAGGGTCCTATGGGTGGTCCACCACCTCCTGGGGCAGGTGGTGGTGGTGCGATAGAGGAACCATGATGTATATGTTTTTGTTGTATATAGGATGGTGAGCCGATTTTTTGTACCGAGGTGTTGTGCTGGACTGCGGATACGTGTATTTTTGTATGTAAACATTCGGATGGCCTGATGGGCCTTTATATATATATGAGTATACATATTTTGAGATCCTGATGTTGTCTACATGTGTTTTTTGTTGATGATTTTGATGATGTCTATTCTATGTATATGTTGTGACAGGATTTATGAGATGTTTATGTATGTGTAGCTTGATGTGATATATGCCAATCTAACACCATGTTAGCTATTTGATCTATTGTTTGATTCAATTGTCGTGGAATATGTGTAAATGTAATGGAATCAAATTGTCGAGATAACAGTCTAACCTGCAGGTATTTGCGAAAGAGGCACGGATCGCGTACACAGTATACATTATTGAGCTGGAGAATGACTAGTTGAGAGTCGAGGAAGACGCTAAGGTGACGAATATGATGATGTTGGGCATCGGCCAGGAGGCTAATGACCGTAGTGTATTCGGCTTGGTTGTTGGTTGTTGGCCCCAAACATATGCCGCTTGAATGTAGCATTTCATGTGAGGGGGTGTATAGAGCCCAAGCAACTGAAGCGAGATTTTGCGTCCAACGGCTAGCGCCATCGGCATAACCAATGTGGTAGGCTGGTGGAGGGAGCTTCTGTCAATAGCACAAAGGATATTTTAGACGAGAGGGGAGGAAAAAAGATTAAAAACACTAAAAGAAATAACCTAAAGTAGAGTGACTACTTTTAAGCATAAAATTTCTTGAGATACAACCCGTTGACGGGTTCTTTGAGAGAGAGGCCTTCGGGAGAGGCCAGGATATATGCGCCTTTGGTGAGGCAATGTTGGATAATGTATGGGCCATGCCAAAGTGATTCGAATTTTTCGTGGCTAAAGGTATCATGAGCGATATCATAAGCTAGGACAAGGTCTGCTTTGCGGAATGATCGAAGTTTGACATGGCGATCAAAGGTAGCCTTGGATCATTTTTTAGATGCCTCGTTGTTTTGTAAGGAAGATCGATGATCTTCATCCAGAGACTCCAAGTTCAGCAAGCGCTGCTCCATTGGAGCAGTGTCAGGTAATATCTCAATTGCGGTGCATAAGGTGGGAATTTCGCACTCGATGGGAAGAGTTGTCTCGATCCCATGGACTAAATGGAATGGCGTGAACCCGGTAGCGGTCTTCACTACCGTCTGATAAGCCCATAGCGCAGAAAATAACATATGATTCCAATTGGTTTTATGTTTATTAACCGTGCGCTGTAACATGGTCTTGAGGACTTTGTTAACTGCCTCGAATTGTCCGTTTGACAGAGGGTAATATGGTGAGGCAAACTCGTGAGAGAAGCCTAACCGAGATGAGAGTTCGACGAAGATCTCATTCTCAAAGTGTTTCCCATGATCGGAAATGAGTTGGAGTGGCACTCCAAAATGGGATATGACGTGGTTAAAGAAAAAGTGTGTTGCAGTGTCAGTGGTGTTGTTGAAAGTGGGCATAGCTTTGGCCCATTTGGTGAAGTAATCGATGGTGACCACAATGTATTTGTGACCATTGTTGGAGGGGGGATTACAAGTCACAATATCAATGCCCCATTTACAAAAGGGCTAGCAGTAATGACAGGGTGAAGAAGAGCGGGGGGAGCTCGGGCTTTGTTGGCATAGAGCTGGCATTTCTCACATCATTTCAAGGCATGAATGCAATTGTGAAATAAGGTAGGCCAAAAGAACCCGGCTCGGATAATCTTTTGGGCAGTGGATGTACCCGAAAGATGGCCCCCACATGCGACGTTGTGGCAATCGTTTAAGACTCTGTCGGCCTCGTCAATAGTTAGGCAACGACAAAGAATGGTGTCAACACCCCACCGGTATAGGATGTCTCCGATGAGGAGATAGCGGGGGGCCTGATGGCGAATACGTCGTCGATCATCTCGTGAAAGGTGGTTACTGAAATTTTGAGTTCATAGGTAGACGAGGAGGTCGTCGTACCAAGGATCATCCGAAGTGATATAAAAGAGATGTTCGTCGGGAAAGTCGGTATTGACGGGGGCACCGGTGGTGTCAGAGGGGAGGGCTGTGACAAGTTCGGTGAGAACGAGGGCCTTCTTACTCTTAAGTGTTGAGAAATCGAGGTCGTACTCCTGAAGGATAACGATCCAACGGGTGAATTTTCCATTAACTTGACGACGGCTGAGCAAGTACTGCATAGGGTTGGAATCTGCGACAACCTTGGTGGTGCGAAGCAAAATGTAATGACACAGTTTCTGGACTGCGAGGACAACTGAAAGAGCAAGTTTCTCTTCGTGTTTATACTTTAGGGGCGGTCCTGAGAGGTTCTTACTAACGTAGTAAATGACATGTTCACGATTGTCATCTCCGAGCTGGACGAGGACACCGGCTACTGATACAGCTGATGCTGATACATAGAGGATGTAGTCGTGATTATATTCAGGTGCACTAATTAGAGGTGCATTTGAAAGCGCTGCTTTAAGATCATCAAATGACTGTTGGGCGTGGTCGTCCCAGTGAAAGGGGATGTCATGATGTAGTAAGCGGAGAAAACCGTGTGCGCGTATGGTGTAATCAGGCACAAAGCGTCGGAGAAAGTTAGCTTTTCCCTGTAGACTCTGAAGTTGTCGTAAATTCCGAGGAGGTGGAATTTCGGTGATAGCTTGGAATTTGAGGGGGTCTACAGTAATACCTCTTTGGGAAACAATAAAACCAAGGAGGCGCCCTGCGGTGATGCAGAACACGCACTTGAGAGGATTCAAGCGGATGTTGTACTGACGACACCGTTGAAAGATGATTCTTAAATCATCGAGATGTTGGGTGTGTTTCTTGGATCGAGCTGTGAGGTCATCCAAGTAGGCAAGGATGATTTCAGCCAGATCGTGAAAGATGTATGTCATCGCCCGCTGGAAAGTTGTGCCGGCATTTTTTAAGCCGAAAGGCATGACACAATACGCAAAATTACCCCATGGGTTAATGAATGCAGTTTTATACTGATCGGCTGGGTGAATTTGAATTTGGTTATAGCCAGAGAATCCGTCCATAAAGGAGAGAGCCTCGTGGTCGGCGCAGTCGTCGATAATTTGATCGATGAAAGGCATTGGAAAGTTGTCTTTTGGACATGCGTTATTGAGATCGCGAAAGTCGGTGCAAACGCAGATAGTGCCCTATTTTTTGTTGACGGGTACAGGGTTAGAAACCCATGAAGTATAAGAGATGGGGTAAATAAACCCGGTCGTACGCAATTTGTCAATTTCGGCTTTGATAGCCGCGCATTTGGATGGGTGTAGCGGTCGTCGTTTCTGGTGAACTGGCGTGATGTCAAGCCAGGTGTCGATGCGATGCTCGACAATAGAGGGATCGAGGCCAGGCATTTTTGTGTATGACTAGGCAAACATATCCCTATATTCCTGGAAGAGGGATTTATATGCAGCGATTTCCTGAGGAGTGCAAGCAGCTCCAATGATGATTTCTTCGACGATGCCATTTTTAATGGAAATGTCGATTTTGATGGTGGGGGAAATGTTGGCCATATTACCTTCTT
>ML877698.1:7675-17737 GCA_009831015.1 Picea engelmannii
CATTGTCCCTTTTAATTGAAATGTATATTAGAGTATAAAGGGGTGGATATGATGATGTTATGCTAAGGTTAGTATAGTTACATTGTGAATAAGAAGCAATTAGATGTAAAGCCATTGTCCTTTTTAATTGAATGTATATTAGATTATAAAGGTGTGGATATGATTATGTTATGCTAAAGCTAGTATAGTTTCATTTTTATTGATATCAAGTAACATGTAAGGTCCTTGTCATTTAATTGAATGTTATTGTAATAAGGGAAGTGATGACTTGGACATGTCATGAAACTGTTAATATAATTTCTTGGAAATAATGACTTATAACATAAATGCCCTGAATCAAAGTGCAATCAATTATCATAATTCAGTAAACGGGGAATGCAGTTAACTCTTGTTGCCTTATTTAAGGCAGGGTTGGTAACTCGTCGCTAATAGAAGTCATTGGAGTAATGGTTGTAATTGATGTCAATGGGTCTCTCTAGTGGTTGGTCGTTGTCGGGGTCCTTCTAACTTGCGTATTCCGTAGAGGTCATGGTTTCCCTTGATTTGTAGTACTTGGTTCTCTTTCATTGTGTGGTCGGCTTATGTCGGGCAGGGTATAGACACTTCCATGTAACCTTAGTATATATGTCTCTCTGTGTGATTTTTCCAGGTAAAGAATCCAGTGCCATATCAAGAGTATCGGGTTGTTTAAAGGCACAGTTTCCACTCTTGCAAGACACTCTGAGCCGTATCAGTAGTCTTGGGTTGTTTAAAGGCACAATTTCCACTATTGCGACTCCCCAAAATATTTATTAGTTTCTGCCTGAGCAGTCGACCAGGAGCCTGTCTAATCTTCTTTCGAGAAGACATAAGACTAAAATCCCTGCTTTTCTGTGCAGAAATAGTAAACTCTACTGTTGGATTCTTATGTCTGTGACTGTACAGTACTTAACACCTGGTGTTGTTTTCTACTTACAGATGCTAGATGTACGCCTTATGTCTAGGGGCGTTTATTTCTTTTTGTCACTGTGATATGTCGGGGTCGTCTTTTTGTGTTCGTCTTGCTTGCGTCTTGTTCTAGTTCGGGTTACTAGGTTTTGCCTGAGCAGTGGGCCAGGAGCTTGTCTAATCTTCGTTCGAGAAGACATAAGACTAAATGCCCTGCTTTCCTATGCAGAAATAGTAACCCTAACACCATGGATTCTTCCCTCTGTGTTCTTACTGTGCACCCCCAGTATGTCTTAATGTTTGTGTTGTGCGCCTTATGCCTATGGTCGTATATTGTTGCAGTTACTCGTTGGGTGCCTTCAGTCTTCTTGTGCTCAACATCGTGGTTGCGTCTTGTTGGTTGTCGAGTGGCGACGTAGAGTCAAGTGTGTTTGTTACTTCCACACGTGCACACACATCTTAAACAAAAAAAAAAATTGCACCTGTTCTTAGAGTTGTTGTCGTAACGAGGAGGTTGTTACATATGGTATCAGAGCGGGTTCGACCCGCGACTTGGGATTCGCTATGGCTTCCATTGACATGATTATATTTGATTATTTTGTTGTTGATCGAGTTGATTGGGTGTGTGCTAGTAATCATGGTTAGAGGAAGCCGCGGAGGCAGACGATGGGGTGCTAGGTGAGGAGGCGTGATGCCTCCAGCAGCATCCATGCCTGAGAGGTCTAAACCCTAGGGAGGTGAGCAGGTTCTTGGACAGGACCAGATCGCATTTATTGATGTCGTAGGGATGATGAGATATTTCCAGCGCATGTCTGAGGAGCTGATCAGTCGATTGGACAGAGATGAGGCCAGGGCATCGGCACCCGTAGAGGTTCCGCCGCGTGCACCAGCCGTTACTGGTAGCATTTATCGAGAACTCGAGAAGGTGAAATTCCCCGAGTTCTTTGGTGCCCCAGACGACGCAGCCGCTGAGGCATGGTTGGAGAATATGGCGATGTGCTTTGCACTTTGCGATTATACCTCCAACATGAAGGTCCGCATGGAGGTATTTCAACTGAAGGGGAGCGCTCTTCTATGGTGGAAGACGCTCCTACCGTAGCTGAACATGGTCGTCGAAGACGTGTCATGGGAATTGTTTGAGGAATGGTTCCAAGAGAGGTATATTTCAGAGGAATTCATTGAGCATCAGCTCAATGAGTTCAATGCATTATGACAGAGAGGTCGTATGGTGCCCGAGTACGAGGCACGTTTTATGGAGCTGCTCCAGTCTGCTCCGCACCTTAACACAGAGAAGCTCAAGGTCAACATGTTCATGTTTTGCCTTAACGGAAGCCTACGTGCAAATTTTAGGATCTTGATGCCTCAAACCTTGCATGACGTTGTCCAAAAGGCCCTCATAGCAAAGGAGGAGCTTATCAGCGGGGGTCAGACCAGGACTCCATTGAGACCAGCAGGGCAGTGTTCCATTGGTATACCGCAGCATCAGATGTCGGCGAGAAATACGCCGGGATATCGTGGTTTCTAGAGGGGATCCATGTTCACTACACCTTGACGAACACCGCCTCAGCAGCGGACACCTTATCAAGGACCACAGCACTAGCATCAGCGTCGCCCATAGCAGTAGTAGTTTAGGCCTGTTCAGCAGAACAAACCAGGGTTTCAGGCCGGTGGGCAGTCATCTTCTACTTCGGGTACCAGGACTACTGGGCCAAAGAAGGGGTGTTGGACATGTGGGGAACCACACTACCAGCGCGATTTTACTATGGAGAGGACCGGAGTTTCCGGATCAGTCAAACCCACTACTGTGGGAGATATGGGAAAGGCCCATCGGATTCACGCAGCGGTGAATAACCGCCAGGCAGAGCACCAGTCGACAGTGCTCGAGACAACATGTATTGTCACTGACCAGACCCTTAGTATTTTGATAGATCCAGGTGCTACTGAGAGTTTCATTTCTGGTGCAATGCTAAAAAGGATTAAGGTAAAGGCAGTCGAACAGGATGAGTTTAGCTTCGTGGAGATGGCTTCGGGAGAAAAACAGAAGGTTGGAGGTAAGGTCACGGGCTGTGCCCTTGACCTGGGAGAGTTTGTCACAAGGGTCAACTTGTACGTCATGATCTTAGGGTCTTATGACGTCATGATTGGTATGGATTGGTTGGAAGCGCATGAGGCGATACTCAACTACAAGATGAAACAGGTGAGGTTGATCGATGATGAAGGACAGAGACGGGTAATTGTAGGATGAAAGCAGGGAGTATCCCTGAGGTTCATCTCTTCCTTACAGCTATGGAAGAGTATGCGCAAGGGGTGAAAGCTTTATGTGATCCTTGCGCTAAACGAAAAGGGAGTAGCAGAAGGTCTAGAACACCTTCCGGTGGTGAAGGAGTTTGTGGACGTATTTCCAGAGGAGTTGCCTGGGATGCCTCCAGAAAGAGAATTGGAGTTTACCATAGACCTGAAACCGGGAACCGAACCGATAGCAAGAACTCCTTATCGGATGTCGACCCCGGAGTTGAAAGAGTTGAAAATGAAACTGAAGGAGTTGTTGGACCTGGGACTGATACGTCCTAGTGTGTCACCATGGGGTGCACCAGTTATTTTCATACGAAAGAAGGACGGATCATGGAGGATTTGCATTGACTACCGTCAACTGAACAAGGCTATGATCAAGAATCAGTATCCCTTACCAAGAACTGACGATATGTTCGATCAAATGAAGGGTACGACGGTGTTCTCCAAGATCGATTTGTGATCAGGGTATCACCAGTTATGGATCAAGGAGGATGACGTCCCTAAGACCGCTTTTAAGACGATATTTGGACACTACGAGTTTACCATTTTACCTTTTGGACTGACAAATGCCCCAGGGGTATTCATGAGTTTGATGAACGGGGTGTTCCGCGAGTACTTGGACAAGTTTGTCCAAGTATTCATTGATGACATTTTGATCTACTCTCGGACGATAGAGGAGCAAGACAAACACTTGTGCTTGGTACTACAGTGTCTACGAGAGCACAAATTGTATGGGAAGTTGTCCAAATGCTCTTTTTATCAATCAAGGATTCACTACTTAGGGCATGTCATCTCCGACGAAGGTATCGCCATGGATCCAGCCAAGGTTGATGCTATTATGGAATGGATTGCACCGACGAATGTCACAAAAGTGCGTAGTTTTATGGGTTTAGCTGGATACTATCGACGGTTTGTCAAGGGATTTTCGAAGATAGCAAGTCCGGTCACGGAATTGCAGAAGAAAAACAAGAAGTTTGTTTGGACAGAGAAATTCGCGGAAGTGTTTAGAAGGCTTAAGGAGTTGTTGACAACTGTGTCGATACTAAAGGTCCCTGGCATGGATGCAGACTTCTTGGTATGCACTGACGCATCCAAGGAAGGTTTAGGCGGAGTCTTGATGCAAGACGGACAAGTGATTTCTTACATTTCGAGGAAACTGAGAAGGCATGAGGAGAACTACGTGACGCACGATTTGGACTTATTAGCCATCATTTATGCCTTGAAGGTTTGGAGACACTACCTTGTTGGACAAAAATTTGAATTAAAGACTGATCATTGTGGACTACAACACATTTTCACGCAAAGCGACCTGAACGCGCGACAACGAAGTTGGTCGGAATTGCTTAGCGAGTATGACTTCGATATTACTTACATAAAGGGAACAGTGAACCGAGTGGCATATGCTTTGAGTTGGAGACCATGCATCATTTCGATGATGCCTCTTCAGACGAACCTACGTGAGAAGATTCTCTCTTTACAGTGTGACGATCACTGGTGCAAAATAGTCGAGGATTTTATCGGACAAAACACAATGATGGTACCATGATATGAGGGGTATTCATTTGATAGCGATGGTTTATTGAGGTTTAGAGGTCAGATTTACGTACCGCCAAACGACGAGTTGAAGATTTTGATCCTGAGCGAGGCTCATAGAGCAATTTACATGGCTCACCCATGAGTTACGAAGATGAGGGCAGACCTTAAGCCCTTGTTCTTATGGAAAGGAATGAAGGCCGACATATTCAACTTTGTGTCTAGATGTCTAGAGTGTCAGCAGGTAAAAGCTAAACATAGACACCCGGAAAGATTACTTCAACCACATGCCATTCCAGAGTCGAAATGGGAAGTTATTTCGATGGATTTTATTGTTGGATTGCCACTGACGGTAAGGAGACACGACTCGATTTTTGTAGTACTATACACTCTGACAAAGAGCGCTCACTTTATTCCTGTGCATACGATGTATCAGGCACCAGACATAGACAGAGTTTTCATGAGTGAGATTGTGAGGCTGCATGGCGTGCCTAAAAATATTGTATCCGATCGAGGATCGGTGTTTACTGGACGATTTTGGACGATTTTCCAAGAGGCCTTGGGAAATCAACTTAACTTTAGTAAAACGTATCACCCAGAGACTGATGGATAGACGGAATGAACGAACCAAACCTTGGAAGACATGTTGCGCATGTACGTGATGGACCAACAAAAGCGTTGGGAGGAATTCTTGTCGCTAGTAGAGTTCGCTTACAACAACAGTTACCAGAGAACCATTAAGATGGCGCCTTTTGAGTTTCTTTATGGGATATCGTGCCGGACGCCCTTGAGTTGGGATCGGATTGAGGATAGGGTCTTGGTGGGACCATGAGTGATCCAAGAAATGGAAGAGAAAATGCAAACCATAAGACAAAGGATAAAAGAAGTGTAGGATCGAAAGAAGAGTTATGTCAATGCGCACCGAGTCGACTGTAGTTACGAGGTCGGCGATCGAGTCTTCTTGTGGGTTAAACCGCATAAGAGTTCGATCAAGTTTGGAAAGGGGGATAAACTCTCTCCTAGGTTCATGGGACCTTTCTAGATTGTGGAGAGAAAGGGGCCCGTGGCTTATCGACTAGCCTTGCCTGATTCTTTGAGGCGTATGCACGATGTTTTTCATGTATCTGTTTTGAGACATTATGTTAGTGATCCTACACACGTGATTGACATGAGTTCCTTGTAGTTATCGGATGAGGGAGCGCTCACGGCTGAGCCACTCCACATTTTAGATCATCGCGTTCGACAGTTACGACATCGAACGGTAGATCAGGTCAAGGTCCAGTGGGACAGTTATAGTCCGCACTCGGCGACCTGGGAGGACGCATTTGATATGCGCCAACAGTTTCCATTTTTGTTTGATACATAGATCTATGATACTGTGGTACTTTGATTTTGGCACTTATACTCAGAAACTTCAAGACGAAGTTTAGACCAAGAGGGGGTGTATGTAACATCTCGCTATGGCGCACTAAGATAACTTATTATTGGAGGACACTTGCTCGCAAGTAATCTGGACTTTTCTGATGTTAATACATTTATGCTTGATTATGATGCGTTATGATAGACGACATGATGTTTTACTATTGTTGTATACAGGTGCTATTGACTCAGTTTATTTGAGTGTGCAGGGTTTTTGACCTGGAGGATGTAGAGGCATCAACGGAACCCTTGGACTCTGGATTGAGTCAGGGAGTGTGATATTGAGTTGATTTATTTACCATGATATTTATTGATTTGATGATATGTTGTTGACATGTTCTAACATGATGGTTGATGATGCAGGATGACGATAGCTTTTCGACCAGACTCACATATGGAGTAAAGGGGCCACACATGATTTCCAGAGAGGTTGAGGGAGAGGTGTGGACACCAGCCCTGCCACAGCCTACTAGCACTCCTGTCGTGGCTTGAACTGTAGGTTAACGATTACCTGGTTCGAAAGGATCCACGATGCCATGAGGGCAGACTGCGACAGTCGCTTACGATGATTCTAAGGGGCACACAATAAGGTGGGGGCCTTATTCCTTAGAGCCCTTAGTCTCCCACAAGTTCACCTGGCGGAGTGTTGACTCCAGGGGTTATAGATGTCTACCAAATAGTCAATTCGGCGAGTGGCACCCTTGGAGCACGTGGTGCATCCTGAAGGGCACGTCGCGCAACAGAAAGAAACAAGGCGAGTGGCACCCTTGGAGCATGTGGTGCATCCTAAAGGGCACATCACACAATAGAAAGAAACAAGGTGAGTGGCACCCTTGGAGCACGTAGTGCATCCTGAAGGGCATGTCACATTGAGGATGATGATGCGACAACCTAGATGACCCTAAGACCTTAACGCCTTTATAAATTCTCAAAACGACTCCGCTAATTGATTGTCACCCAGTTCGAGTCTAAACCTAAAATTTAAAACATCTCTAAGATAAAATTTTGACAAGCCCTAAGAAAAGATCCTACAAAAATTAAACACAAGGGAGTAAACTAAAACCCTCCTAGGTGTTAATTAAAGTCTTCTTAAAATTAAAGGGGGTAAAGTGAAGAAAGGGAATAAATTAATTAAAATATGTGGTGTTAATGGTAAAAGGAATATAAAGTTAAAAAAAAACATGTGAGAGTATAAACGTAATGAATTTAAAAATATAGAAAGGATTAATAAGCGCATTTATCGTTGGGTTTAAAAATAAAAAGAGAGAAATAAATAATAGAAATAAGGAAACTTAATAATGGAAAGTAGGGGACATAGGGTAAAAAGCAAAAAGGAATCAACAATTAAGGAGTTACTAAAACGAACTAAATTTTGGCAACTTCATTTTAGGAAAGTTATTAAAAGCATGAGAGGGGATCTAGGAACCCTAGGAGTAATTTTAGGAGTGACTAAAGGGGGGGTGAGGGAAATGAGTCTTTTAATTATTAAAAAGAAATTAATTTGTGGAGAAACGTGGGGGATGAGTGACACTTGGACAGCAGAGAATTTTAGAGGATTGTCATTAAAAATTAAATTATTAATGATTTAGGAAAGTAGGTGGGTCTCAAATTTCTATAAAAGAAGGGGAAAAGAAGGAAGAAAGGAGGAATGGCTAGCGTAATGTTACGTTGCCAGATTGTGGCTTGACTGTTTTCTTGTGAGGAGTTGGGAATTTCTCAGTTGTATTGGAGTGGTAGCTCAACCTTGGAGGCGAGTTGAGAATCTAGTCTTATCTCTCGTTCTTGTGTGGCCCCTTTGCGGCTCGGGGGGCTAAGTGGGAAGCAGAGTACCCCTAGCGATTGGCTGGGAGGTACTGGTGAGCTCGCCATGGTCGACAAGCAGGAGAGGCAAGGAGTGCGGGACATCAATCGAGGCGCAGATAACATACAAGGCAGGCACAAGGAAACAGGTATGTGCATTTATTTTATTGAGAATAATGCATTAGAAATTATGTTGGGAACTGTAAAATGATTTAATGGATGAATTTTGCCCTGAGTTTTTGCCTGTTCGATTGATTGCCTAAATTTACTATTGATTGCGTTCTGGATGGGGATTTACTAATCCTTGGCTGGGATTTTTAATTTTCTGTGTTACTCTTCGTCTTCGTCTTCCGGATTGGTATTTGACATTTAATCTACTATACAATTTTAGTCAATGTCATTCACATATGTAGTTATAATGCATGCTAGTGCATGAGGGATGCGTTGTTGATTACATGGATAATGCACTGACTTTTTTTTCACCTTGTAAATCACATAGAAATGCGTGGTAGAGAAGACTTGTGCAATAATAATTTGACCTTTTTTTTTTCCTCTGTTATATACAAAAAGAAACCGGACTCTTATTTATTGGATGGAATGGAGAAACCCTTCCACATTGGCAAGTTCATATGGATTCGAAATTTACCCTCTTCTTCTGTTATCAACTAGAAAGGAACAGAAAATTTTCGAGTGATTGTTGTGTGGGTTATATTTCGTTTTTAATTAGTGTGGGTGTTTCCTTTTGACCAGAGGGCATTTTAATTTAGTGATGGCGTTTTTCCAGTTGTCGGTGGGCGTTTTAATTTTTGCTGCGCGTTTTTATGTTTTTCGATTTTCTATGGGCATTTTTGGGCATTTCGTTTTGTGGGCTTTGCGTTCCATAAAGTTTACTGTCAAATCGTTTATAAACTTACCGTCTCTCATCTTACCTGTTACTGTCATTCCTTTTAAAACAAAACTACTGTCAGCACGTTTGTGCATGACCGACAATTTGTCTTGGGCATCCCGTCTTATTTACAGCGTGGGCATTTAGTTCGTGGGCGTTTTTGTTGGTATGCATTTTTGTTTGGTATGCATTTTAGTTCGGGGGCATTTTGTTTGGTATGAGTTGGTATGGGTATGATGTTTACCCTTGACTGCGTACGAAATTCATCCATGAACGATATGTCATTGTGAATGAATTTCTCTGTACACGAATGTCTGGGTGAACGAAATTCTCTGCGTTTGTATCTCTAGATTAAGGGTTAATAGATCTCTGTGCCATATCCTTGCTTTAAACCGATACTACACCTCTGCGTTGTTATAATATCTCTACGCCCTAATCATTGAGTTGAATTAACCTCTGCCAGTGTTTTAAAATTCCCATACCCACGCATGGAGGGCGCCCCTGTACCCGTTGCTAGTAGTGTATTATGACTGTGATTGATCTAATGACAATTCATTATGACTGTGTTGAGTATTTTATGAGCATGTTCTGTTACAGTTGTATTTGGATAGTCACTGTTACTTGGTCCTTGGTTTAAGACCCCTTTTTGTGCCCCGGTACTGTAGGTATAAATCTCCCTTCGCTGTTAAATGTAGGGCCCCCGTTATTTAAATTGCGAACCTAACAGCATAAGTGAATCAACATGATTGGCACTGACCTGGTAGTTGCAGGTTCCACTGTTAATAATAGTAATAAGACGTAAATGTGCTTGTCAGTAAAATTCAACGCCACTTGAGGTGAAAAGAAGGGAAATGATTATGTTATGATAAAGTTAGTATAGTTTCATTGTGATTAATAAGAAAATAAAATATAAAGCCATTATCTTTTTAATTGAAATGTATTTAGAGTATAAAGGTGTGGATATGATTATGTTATGTTAAGGTTAGTGTAGTTCCATTGTGAATAATAAGCAAATAAAATGTAAAGCCATTATCTTTTTAATTGAAAGGTATTGAGAGTATAAAGGTGTGGCTATGATGATGTTATGCTGAGGTTAGTATAGTTACATTGTGAATAATAAACAATTAGATGTAAAGCCATTGTCCTTTTTAATTGAAATGTATATTAGAGTATAAAGGTGTGGATATGATGATGTTATGCTAAGG
>WSFP011470871.1:0-17737 GCA_009831015.1 Picea engelmannii
TAGTTGATATGCTTTATAGACCTCATATTGTTGCTTTTATTATTTTGAAGAATGCTTCTTTATCTCATGATAGCTAAGTGGAACAATATGTCGTTTATGAAGATTTTAAAGAAGTATTTGAGAAGCCAACCCATGGTGCACAGGTAGAGAACTATTTTCTGCAAGGAAAACTACTCTACCATCTTGGAAAGCTATGTATTCCTACAAGTGAACGAGTCCATGTAAAATGAGAATCTCACACTTCTCTTGTGTCTAGGCATTTTGGGGTAGGGAAAACTATGGCTCATCTGCATAGGTTTTTTTATTGGCCTCACATGAAAGCAATTGTAACTAAATAAGTAAATGAGTGTGTGATGTGTTCTAATTGTAAGCCCACTAATAGAAAATTGGGGCTATACTCACCACTTCATGTAACATCCCATCCATGGGAAATTATCTCCATGGATTTTGTAGGGGGTTTACCAATGTCGAAAAGGGGTCATGACTATTTGTATGTTGTAGTGGATAGGTTCAATAAGATGTGTATCTTAATGCCATGTAAAAATCAGATCACTGCTGAGAAGACTAATAATATCTTCTTTCAATATGTTTGGGTTCACTTTGGGTTACCCACATCCATTATCTCGAATCATGATACTCAATTCCTTGGGGATTTTCGGACAAGATTGTGGAGATTGATGGAAACCAAGTTGAAAATGAGCACTGCTTTCCATACATAGACCGACAGACAGACATAGGTTGTTAACTGAACAATGTTACTTTTTCTTCGAGGCTACTGCAACAAGCATCCCAAGTTATGGGATTAAAAGATACCCTATGCACAACATGCTTACAATCGAGACTTACATTCCTCCACTCTGTGTTCTCCTTTTGAGACATGTTTTGGGTATTTTCCTAAGGTTCCTTTGGACTTGATGTATGGTAGAATATATATATACATTGTTGTAACAAAGTGCCAAAAAGGGGAGTCCCATGAGCTTGACCCTGGGACCTCCCCTAACCACTATGCTTTTAATATAACTACTCCAGCCAACTAGCCCAATGACTATGTTGGTACATTAAACCTCCATTTTTTCTTAAGAAGCGAAGTCTACAGAGTTTGGGGATTAGACTAGGGCGTGTCCATATGAACATGGCATGATTTTTGAGAAATTTTCCCATGAATTAATTGCAGATGCAGGCACAGAAATCGAGATGAAATTCCTCAGGAGCCTGGAAGTGCCAGACTCATATGGAGGTGTGGAGACAGTCATTTTTGGGTAATTCAATGCCACCAATTTAGTGGTGTTGTTTATTTTCTGATATGAGCAAATATTATGCAGCTTAACTCTAGAATGAGGTATACTTATTTATTTTGCCGAATTATTTTGCTGAGTTAATAAAAAGGCCTACCCATTTGAGAGCAGGACCCGGAGATGTAGTCCATCAGGGACGAACTCCGTTATCAAGTTTTTGTGATCAAATTTGATTCTTATGTCTCTTCATTATTGATATTTTTCTTCTTTATGGTGCACTTTAATATATGCTCATTTAATACAATTATTTACAAGTCACATCGAAGAAAAAATCCTGGATCATTAACTCATACCTTGAAGGGTATCACGTCTTATAAATGGTTAATTGTTGAAGGCTCCTTAAAATATGTTGGAAGTTGTCAAAGGATTTGGGTGAAATTGGCTATCATATCATTCCTTTATTGTGTGAGGGATAACTCAAGCAACAACTAGATAAGATATCTTGCTATGTCATATATGTTTTCATCCACCATTGGGGAGTGATTGGTCCAATGAGAGTGGTCTTTCCCAAGTGAATTTAGTTCCATACCCAACTCTCTATACCTTGACCTCATCGAGGACATGCACCGAGAAAAAACAAAGTGTAGATTTCTTTGATACTACTGATATGAATTGTATAGAGAACAAAATTGAAGGAAAGAAAATGAATGGAAAATCACACACGGAAACATAAAAACATAATAGTAACACAATGAAAACCAAATTATATTAATAAATGAAAACAGGAAAATACAATGAAATGTAAAGGAATACAAACCAACTAGAATGGTGGTAGCTTATATTTGAAGAGAGAGGTGTCGACTACGATAATTTGTAGGAAGCCATTTAAAAGAGGAAAAAATTGCCTTTTAACATAAAGTATTAAACCCTAAGAGGAAAAAAACCTAAATATCCAAAACCCTAACCCTTGGAGATGAAGTGGTAAGAGGAATCTAGGCCCTGAGGAGTCTGGTTGATACATCAATTTCATGGGGCTGCAAATTCCACATACAAACTCCATTTGGGGAACAAAAGACACTGTTTTAAATATATCGATGAGAATAATTTTTTTGGTAAAGGATCAAGAGTTTCATGGCAAAAAAATATGTTTCAAATCCAAAAAAACATTGTTTAGGACCTAAAAAACATGAAAGAAATTCAGGACCTGAAAAAACTGTAGAAAATATTCCAAGTTGGGGAACCATTCTGAGTCGGTGGAAGAGGTGGGTGGCCACCAATATCCACCGTGATAAATATTATTCCCTTAGGAAGAAATGGTACCTATTGTATTAATTTCCTCAATCATACATGGAAAATTTTGTTGAATTTGACTTCTAGTGAGCCACTTTCCTTGATGAAGAAGCTATCCTGCTTTGACAACCCAATAGTGTTGTATGTTTTGTTGGAAGGTGCCCTTGATCTTGGTATCCATGATATTTTCCAATATATCCTAGTCAATGTAGTTAGAGTTGAGTTTGATAGGACCCAAATTCTTAGCCACATTCAAGGTGTCGAATAGAGGCAAAAACATGGTTGAAGCAACTCCACTTTAAATACTGTGTGCAAGCCAAGGAAAGGAGGAATAATCAATTCAAAAAAATTCTCACCCAAAACCCTGGTGATGGTGTAATTCCCATATCTAAGTGGTTTGAGATTATTTTTGGGGCCTATGAGGTACCATTTCTATAAATGAAACCATACCTTATCACCAACTTGAACCTTGTGTGGAACCCGATGTTGGTCATGTTGTTTCTTGTACTTGGAATTGGATTTTTTTAGGATATCATGAACCTATTATTGGATTTCATAGATCCATTCATAAAAAAATGTTGATCTATTTTTTTTTTCAGTTTGAGCATAGGAGGACTCTTCTTGTGAAGATGCAATAAGTAGAGCTACATCAATAGGGGGCAATGGATGGAACACCAAAAATACCTAAAAAGGGTTGTGCCCAATAAATCTATGGAGGGCTTTGTTATATCTATGTTGAACATACAAAAGGCTCTCATCCCATGTACATGGATTCTTGGGGTTGTACATTTGCAAGACATGCACAATCATCATGTTGGGAACCTTTTTTTCCCATTTGTTTGGGGGTGGAAGGTAGTTGATTTGGTTAACTTGGTGTCCATTAAAGACCATAGGTTGAACTAGAATTTACCGAGGAACCTAATATCCCTATGTAAAATAATGGCCCTTGGTAGCCCAAATTGGACTCAAACATTCTCAAAGAAGAGATTAATAGTGGATTATGTTGTGATACTCTTTTTGTATGTTGCCAAAATTTCCATCTTAGAGAACTGATTGAAAACCATAAAGAAAATATAATTACCATGCTTGGTGGAAGGAAAACCTAAGATGTAATCCATGGATATTGACTCCCAAGGATTTTATGGGGTAGGTAGAGGAGTATACAACCCCTTCTTTTTAATGGAAAGTTTAATGATGGCATAAACAATGCATGATCTGATATACCTACTGATGTCTTTCCAGTTTTTTGGCCAATAGAAATACTTCTAAGGCACTACTACTATATTCTCAACACCAAATTTCCCTACCAAACGACTCTAATGTGCCTCCAAAATTAGCTTCACACAATCAGTTTAAGGAACAAAAATATGGCCTAGATAATACAAATGTGCATCTCAGAGGTGAAATTTTGGAACTTGTTTACTGCACCCATCATCTAATCTATAATAGAAAAATCAGGTTCATTTTCAAACAATTGGGGCTAACTGAAGGTCTTGTGCCCACATGAGTTAAGAACTATGGTTAGTGCCACAATCGTGGACAGGCTCATGTAGTTTTCAACATAGTTTTTGTTTTCCTTCTTATACTTAATTTTCAAGTGGAATTTTTGCAAGTACATGGACCACTTCTGATGGAGATCATTTTATAACTTTCCCTATGTTTTCATAAATTATAGGGGTGTGTGATTAGTGTGGGTGATCATTTTCTTTTCTAGAATATAATTCTTCCAATATCAAAATGCCTACACAATGGAGTACGTCTCCTTTTCATGGGTGGGATAACTATGGACAACATCATAAATTGTCTCACTGCGATATGCCACTTGATGTCCATGTTGAGTGACGATTGCACCAATAACATAGTCATAGGAATCTGTATCAATGTCAAATGGTTGTTTGAAGTTTGGTAGAGTGAGGATTGGTGTCGAAAAAATGTGATGCTTAATATCCTCGAATGGTTTATGTTGTGACTCAAACCATGAAAATTTGGCTTTAGATCCATAATTGTTCACCTGGCCTAAAAGACAAGTGATATGATAAAATGCCAACATGAACCTATAGTAAATTTGGCAAGGCCAAGAAGTTGTGGATCTTTGTTAGAGTTGTCGAGGATAGATAATCACAAATGAATTGGTTCTTGGATGGATCCACATGCACCCCATGTTCATCCATGATGTATCCTAGATATTGAATTCTTTGCATGCCAAATGAGATTTTCTCTAGATTGACATATGACTTGTGTTGCCACAGGGTGCTCAAAACATCTTGAATGTGTTGCAAATGTTTTTCCTAGATTCTGTTGAATATGAGGATGTCATCCAAATATATGACCACGAAATATTTTGTGAAATGCCTCAATATCTCATCTACCATCCTCATTAATTCTCAAGAGAATTAGTAAATACAAAAGGCATGACCAACCAGTCAAAAATTCATTCTTTAGACTTGAAGGAATTCTTCCATACATCATTTTGTTCAATCAAGACCTAGTGGTAGCCAACATTCAATTCAATCTTACTAAATAACCTATTATCCTTAAGTTGATAAAGGAAATTCACCAATATGGGAGCTCAAGTATTGGTTCTTGACAATGATTTTTTCAGTGCTCTATAATCAATACAGAGTTGACATCTCCCATTCTTGTTTTGAATCAATACAATCAGGCTTGCATAAGGTGAGGATCTAGGTTGAATGTGGTCATTTTGGATGAGCTTGTGAATTTTATGTTTTATTGTTTCATTCTCTAGAATAGAGAATATTTATATTGGGACATTAGGTAAAGGATCACTAGGTATCAAATCAATTGAGTTTTTGACCTGGGAGTGCAGAGGAACCCTCATAGGTAAAGAAAATATATCTTTGTATCCCTCTGCAATATTTTCCACCTGCTTCTGCTATGTAGAGAGGCCCCATGCTAAGGTAGTGGTAGTATTAGTGACCTTTCATTCACCTTCTGACCAAACCATGAAGAGGACAATTTTTTTGGTTTGAGAGATTATATTTCAACACCACTTTGATGAGATCAAGAAAATTTTAGTAGTTAGAACTATGCCTGGTACACTATAGAGATGATGTCCCATAGAAATAATGAAACTACAAGTCCTAGACTCATAAGCAACATGAACCTTCTACATATAGAGTTTTACTAAAAAACCATCAAAAAATTCATGTGGGACAACATCACACAATATCTCATCTTTGAAGGGCTTGATAGAATAGGACAATTGACATTGTTGGCTAACATGGATGTCTCATCCCTGGCTAAAAAATATGATGATGTATGGTTGGGGGTGTGGAGTTATTGGTAGCTTAAATATCTTTATGACCTTCGATGAGATCAGGTTCTTCTGGATACAACTGTCAACAATGAAATGTAGTGGATTCCCCTTCACCCACATATGTGAATGGAAGAGGTCCCCACCTCATCAATATCCTCTAACTCTTTTGATTGTATCTTTGTGATTGCGATGGTAGAACTATATTATGTATCAACGATCTACTTTCTCTTATCCTTATATGAATTAGAGTTTGAACCAAAGTCTGATTATTTTTCTTTTATCTCTAAAAACTATGATTTTTTTTAGTGACATTTATCAGTGTTGTGTCAAATGATTTTGTGGAACTCACACCAATTTCCAGTTTCCTTCTTCAAGTTCCCATTACCCTTATTTTCCTACGTCTTGGACTATTTGTATTGAGCTTGGATATCCTTTCTCTGTCCTTTTCCATATTATTTAGGGCCACCTTTTCCATGATTCTTTTGTGAAATCTTTGTAGATCATAACTCCCACTTATTCCTCTTCTTAAATTTCTACTCGATTTTAACAATATTATTATCAATAAGAAGATCCAAGTGAGGAGATGTCCAAGAAATTGATATTTTTTTGGATGTACCTATGTATTCCATTGTGGTACTTCAAAACCAAGTGCCTCTCAAATTATTTGAACAAAACTTTGAGTGCAAGGTATGGAATATATTGGTGTACTTTGGCACCATCTAGTCTCTCTTTTGATGTAGAGTTGTCCATCTCATGTACTAGTCATCATAATTTCCAAAATAGTAGAATTGATCCTTGAAGGCATCAACATAATACACCTAAGTGGGTTCTATCCTAAATGATGTAGAATCATCTTCATCATGTCTCTCCTAGTAACTTTACCATGAATATTTTACACGAGGAAGGTTCTTAAGAAGCACAAAGATGATATTTTCCATGCCCAATTTTTTTTTAAAGGAGTAATAAACCTCTAACAAATTTAACCATTTATTCAAAGTATCCACATATATATTTCCCTCAAATAAAGGAATTTCAAGGTTAAATTGTACCTTGAAGGGTGTCACACCTCTAAACTGGTTTATTGTTGAAGGTGTCTCAGTCACTGTTGGTAGTTATCAAATAATTTGGGAAAAATAATACATCATCTCATTCCTTTGACATGCAAGGGTTTCCTCAAGAAAAAACTTGATAGGATCTCTTTCTCCATTATCTCTCTTTTCATTTACAATTGTAGGATTATTGGTATGGCGAGAGTGGTCTTCCCCAAGTGAAATTAGTTTGAGACCCAACTCTCTATACCCTAACTTTGTTGGAAACATGCCCTGAGAAACAACAAAGAGTATATTTCTTTGATACCACTGATCTAGGTGGCCACCAATATCCACATGGATCAATCGTACCACCTTAGGAATAAATGGTCCCCATTGTGTTAAGTGTCTCCATTAGATGGGGGAAATTCTATTGAATCTGATTCCTAGTGAGCCACTTGCTTTGGTGAAGAAATTGTCCTTCTTTGAAAACTCAGAAGAGTTGTATATTTTGTTAGTGGGTGTGACTAAGCTTGGTGTCCATGATATAGTACACTTTATCTTTCTCAATGTAGTTAGGGTTTATTTTTGTAGGGGACAAATTCTTATCCAACTCCGAGGTGTCCAATAGGGGTGGAAAATATGGTCGAAAAAACTTCACATTAAATACTGGATGCAAGCCAAGGAAAGGGGAATACTTAATTATAAATAATTCTCACCCAAAACATTCATGATGGTGTAATGCCCATATATGAGTAGTTTGAAATTCTTGTGGGGGAATATGAAGAACTCTTTCTACAAATGAAACTACACCTTATCACCAACCTGAAACTTGTGTGGAAAATGATGTTGGTCATGTTGCTACTTATACTTAGAATTGGATTTTTGTAGGATATCATTAACCTATTGTTTGATGTGTTGGATCCATTAAAAAAATTTGGCTTCTTTATCTTCCTGGGCCTAAGCATGGGAGGGGTCTTGTTTTTTAGATGCAATGGGTAGAGATACATTAACGAAGGCCAACGATTAGAACCCAAAGTACACCTAAAAAGGGATATGCCCAATAGAGTTGTGGAGGGATATGTTGTAGTTATGTTGAAAATATGGAAGTATATCATCCCATGTATGTGGATGCTTGGAGTTATACATGTGAATGATATGCACAATCATCTTGTTGACCACTTGTATTTTCTCATCTACTTGGGGGTGGAAGGAAGTCGATTTGGTAATCTTAGTGTCCATTATAGAAATCATGCTAGACTAGAAGGTACTTAAGAACCTACTATCCTCATCTGAAATAATGGTTAGTGGTAGCCCAAAATCAACCTAAACATGCTCAAAGAAGAGCTTAGAAGTGGATTATTTTGTGATACTCATATTTCATGGTGAAAAAATGGCCATCTTATAGAACTAATCGACAACAACAAAGACATAATCATTACCATTCTTGGTGGAGGGAAAACCTGACATGTAATCCATGTAGAATAACTCCTAAGACTTTTTTGGGTAGGTAGAGGAGTGTACAGACACTGATTTTTAATGGTAGGTTTAGTGATGGCACAGGAAATGCATGATCTAATATACTCATTGACATAATGTTGCAACTTTGTCCAGCAAAAATTATTTTTAAGTACTACTTTTCTCTTCTCCACACCAAAGTATGCTGCAACCTGACTATAATGTGCCTCCCAAACTAGTTTTGCACACTCGCTTGAAGCAATAGAAAGATGGCATATATAGCACAAACGTTCATCCTAGAGGTGAAAGTTTGGAACTTGTTTACCTGTGCCTAGTGTCTAATATGTAACAACAAAATCAAATTTGTTTCCATAAAATTTGGGCCACCTAGAGGTTTTGTTTCCACAAGAGTTAATAATTGTGGTTAGTGCCACAACCGGGGGTCGATTGTGGCAATTTGCAACATCATGTTTGTTTTCCTTCTTGTAATTAATTTTCAAGTGGAATTTTTGCAATTACGTGGAAAAATTATAATGGTGGTAATTTTGTAAATATCCTTGTGTTTACATTAATTTTATGGGTTTGCGATTTGTTTGGATTATCGTTTTCTTTCCCATCATATAATTATTCCACTATTGGCATGCCTACACAAGGGATTACATCTGATTATCATAAGTGAGATAAATGAAAAGAACATTAGAGGGTGTCTCATTGTGATATCCCAATGGATGTCCATGCTAAGTGAGGACTAAACTGATAACATAATTAGAGGCATCTATATCAATCTTAAATGGTTGTTGTGGGTGTGGTGGAGTGAGGACTGGTGCTGAGCAGAGGTAACATTTCAAATACTTGAATTGTTTCTCTTGTGAATTAGACAAGGAAAAATTAGCTTTATGTCCACCCTTGGTCAGTCGACTTGAGGGCCAAATGATATGAGAGAACCCAAACATGAACCTATGGTAGAAGTTGGCAAATCCCAAGAAGATTCTGAGATTTTTTAGAGATGTTAGGTCTAGTCAATCATGAATGTATTATATCTTGGTTGGGTCCACATGCACCCTACTTTCATCCACAATGTATTCTATATATTTAATTCTCTACATAATAAATACACATTTCTCCATATTGGCATATAACTTGTGTTGTCATAGGATACTCAGGATCTATTGAAAGTGTTGCAAATGTTCTACCCAAGTTATGTTGAATATGAGGATGGCATCCAAATATAAAACCACAAAAGAGTTTGTGAACGACTGCAATATATCATCCATCATCCTCATGAGTATTTATAGAGCACTAGCCAAGCCAAAAGGCATGACCAACCACTCAAAAAGGCCTTCTTTAGACACAAAGGTAATATTCCATACATCAATATTCTTAATCAGGACTTGACGATATCTCAAATTCAAATCAATCTTAATAAAGAACTTGGAACCATTAAATTGATCAATAATATTGTCAATTAAAGTGATTGGGTATCGATTCTTGAAAGCTATTTTTCTTAGGGATCCATAATCAATACAAATCTTCCATGTCACATCGTTTTTCTACACTGGTACAATTGGGCTCCCACAAGGTGAGGATCTTGGTCGAATGTGGCCCTTTTGGATGAGCACATAAATTTGAAATTTTATTTCCTTATTCTCTAGAAGAAAACATACGCATATTGGTCCATTAGGTAAAGGATAAATAGGTATCAAATCAATTGAATGTTTGACCCGATAGTGTAGAGGCACACCCATAGGTGAAGAGAAGATATCTTTGTATTCCTAAAAAATCTTATCCAATTTTTGCTACTGTGTAGGGAGGGCCTGTGCTGAGGCGGTAGAGTATGCAAGGAACTTGTGTTCACCTTCCAACTAAATCATGAAGAAGACAATTTTTTGAGTTCAAGAGATTACTTTTTGGCGCTTGTTTTTGTAGATCAAGAAAACTACAATAGTTAGAACTAAATCTAGTACCCTGTCGAGATGGACTACCAAAGTAATAATGAAACTAAAAGGATTGGAATCATAAAAAAAATGACATTTCACATAAATGGTTGTCCTAGAAAAACATGACAAAATTCAAGTGGGGAAATATCACACAATACCTCATATTTGAAAGGCTTGATGTCAAAGGAGTCGCCAAAAGGCTTGGAATCATAAACATAATGACATTTCCACATAAATGGTTGTCCTAGAAAAACATGACAAAATTCAAGTGGGGAAAAATCACACAATATCTCATCTTTGAAAGGCTTGATGTCATAGGATAGGCGGGTAGCGACATAGTTGGTTGATACATATGTCTTATCCTTGGCTCAACCAACCGATGATGTATGGTTGGGGTGTGGTTTTGTTGTTAGATTCAATCTCTTAATGACCTAAACTAATATCACGTTTTTCTCTCTATTGTTGTCAACAATGAAATGTAATGGAGTTCTCTTCACCCACATATGTGAATGAAAGAGGCGCCCTCTGAAGGGCTAACCAACCACACAAACAAGTATGCCTATGGATACAGGTTCATGTACAATGAAATGAAGGTATGTAGGATAGCTCAATGAGTGTGTGAATGATCATGCCATGGATGAATGATGGAAAGAATGATGGAAAATGAACTAAGTCCAAACAATATGTATGCATGTCCCCAACTTGACACTTGTCATGTTGGGAGCTACTTTGGCCCACTTGTCCCCATCTTTAGAACTTAGGATAAAATAATTGTCCATACTTTATACTTTAAGAAATATTAATATAATAGTCTGTTTTTGTCTTAAGCTCCCTATCTTAGCCCTTTTCCTTAAATTTTAGCCCCCACCCTTTCCCTAACTAGTGGATTTTAGTCCCCCATACTCTTTTATCGTGGTCGTTCTATGCACAACGATGCATTTTATATTAATGCTGAGACATATACAAAAGTAGGCACATTGGCCTTTAACATCTAGGCTCTCCGGCCTAATAATCACAAAATTGGCTCACTAGCCTATAAAACAAATCATATAGACAAAGGCTCACTGGCCTCAAAATTGCACACACTTAAGTTGTTGTGCGTGGTATCCTGGAATGTGCACACTTCCTCATTTTATTGCGCAGTACATGCGCACACTATGCCATGAAAGGTGCATACACAAATGATATCAAACATCTCACCAAATTAAGTAGATTTTCATTTACATTACAATTGGGTTCGGCCTAGGGATATTACAATCCCCTCCCCTTATTTATGCACTGTCCTCAGTGCATTATGTACTCATACACAACAAAATTTCAAAAATCCTCAAAAACATGCGGGTATTCTACCCACAATTCATCCTCATTCTCCCAAGTAGCGTCCTTAGGACCGTACTAGGTCCATTGGATCTTTACAAGCCCTATGACACGATTCCAGAGATATTTGACTTTCCGGTCCAGAATGCGTACCAGATGCACTTTTAAAGCGCCTTCTTGCTCCACCTGAAACACATTCCAAATCTATAACATGATTAGCAGAATGTATATACTTCTTGAGCAAAGATACATGGAATACATTATGAACAGACATAGATTTAGTAAATGCAATCATACAAGCTATTGGACCAATCCTCTCTAGGATTTCAAATGGCCCACAATAGCGAGTTGACAACTTTGAACAATTTCCCAACTTCAGGGAACTTCTGTTGGATTTCACTTTCAAAAATACATGGTCTCCCACTTTAAATTCCCTATGAGTTCTTCCCTTATCAACATAGCTTTTCTGCCTGTCTTGGGCAACCTTTAAATTTTTCTTTATTTTTATCATTTGCTCCTCCATTTCCCTGAGAAAATCTGGCCCAACCACTTCTCTATCTGTTGGGTTATCCTAGCTTACTGGTGTGTTTGACTTTCTTCCATAAAGTGCCTCAAATGGGCTCATATTTAGAGATGTTTGGTACCCAATATTATAAGAAAACTCTACCAAGTGTAGGTAGTCTTCCCATTTTTATGGTTTATCCATCACATACATCCTCAACATATCTTTAATCACTTGATTCACCCTCTTTGTTTTTCCATCTGATTCTCGATGATAAGCTGTGCTAAAATTCAAATTTGTTCCAAATCCATTAAATAATCCCTTTCAAAAATTTGATGTAAATTTTGGATCTCTATCAGACACAATTGTCTTGGGTATGCCATGTAATCTAGCAATTTCTCTCATATAAACATCAACAATGTTGTCTTCCTTGTGAGTGAGCTTAACTGGAATAAAATGGGCATATTTAGTAAGCTTATCCACCACTACCATGATAGAATCATGTTGCTTGTTTGTTCTGGGCAGTTTGGTGATGAAATCAATTATTACAACTTCCCATTTCCACTCAGGAATGGGTAATGGATGTAGCAAAATAACTGGGTGTCTATGCTCAGCCTTTAACTTTTGACATTCCAAACATTTGGCAATAAAATCAACAACCTCTTTCTTCATGCCTGGCCAATAATATTGGCTTTTGACAGTTGCAATAGTTTTCTGATAACCTGGGTGCCCAGCATAAGATACATTAGAATTTGGTACTTAAATTCTTCCCCTGTACATAAGAATTTCATCATTATCTAGCTTATATTCTTCAATTTTATGTTGTAAATTACCTTGCTGTAATTTTGCCACTAATTCCTTGTATTGCAAATCTAATTTTGCAGCCTCTAAAATTATGGTTTCCAAATCTGATTGGTACATGCTAATGGTTGTAGCATGCAATTCATGCACTCTTCTGATAATTGCATCAACCACTTTGTTCTCTTTCCCCTTGATATGCTTTATATCAAAGTCATATTCACTTAGAAATTCTAACCATCTGCTTTGCTTAGCATTTAGAGTTGGCTGATCAAATAAATATTTCAGACCATTATGGTCTGTCCTCAATTCAAACCTTTTCCCCATGAGGTAGTGTTTCCATTTCCTCAAAGCATACACTATGGCTGCCAACTCCAAATCATGAGTGGCATAGTGTCTTTCATGCTCCTTCAACTTCCTTGATTCATAACATATAACAAACCCATTTTTACTGAGGACTCCACCAAGTCCTTCTTTACATGCATCTATGCATACAATGAAGTCTTTATTTGGGTCTGCAATCCTTAGTATTGGATCACTTGTTAATAATTGTTTCAAGTGCTGGAAAATATTTTCACAATCCAATGTCCACTGAAACTTCACACCCTTTCTTTGCAAGAAAGTGATTGGGTGTGCAATCTTTGAGAATCCTTCAATGAATCTCCTATAGTAGCCTACAAGGCCCATGAATGATCTGACCTCTATCACATTCTTTGGCACTGACCATTCTCTAATGGCTTCTATTTTCTCAGGATCCACTGCTATTCCATCCTTTGAAATGATATGCCCCAAATAATGAATTTGCTTTTGATAAAATGAGCACTTGCTCAATTTGGAATACAACTGATGTTCCCTTAATAATTACCACACCATTCTCAAATGATGCTCATTCTCTTCTTTTGACTTAGAATATATAAGAATTTCATCTAGAAAGACAATGACAAACTTGTCTAAATATTCTCGGAAAACACCATTCATTAAGCACATGAAAACAACTGGTGAATTTGACAACCCAAAAGGCACCACTGTGAACTCATAATGACCATACCTTGTCCTGAAGGCGGTCTTGCTAATATCTTCCTCTTTAATCCTTACTTGATGGTATCCTGACCCGAGATCTATCTTTTAAAATATCTTTTCATATTTCAATTGATCAAAGAGATCGTCAATCCTTGGCAGAGGATACTTGTTCTTTACAGTCACTTTATTCAGTTGTCTAAAATAAATACACAATCTTAATGTCCCATCTTTATTCTTCACGAACAAGATTGGGGCACCCCAAGGTGACACACTTGGGAATATATACCCATTCTTTAGAAGTTCTTCAAGCTGCATTTGCAACTCCTTCAACTCTGGT
This sequence comes from Picea engelmannii, assembly GCA_009831015.1. Classification (NCBI taxonomy): domain Eukaryota; kingdom Viridiplantae; phylum Streptophyta; class Pinopsida; order Pinales; family Pinaceae; genus Picea; species Picea engelmannii. The sequence continues at coordinate 14,200 of WSFP011470871.1, forward strand.
GTACTCATTTTGTAAGGAGCCTTTGACACTGGAGTTGCTCCAGACATTAAATTTATAGAGAAATCAATATCGCTCTTTGGGGGTAGTCCTGTTACCTCCTTGAACACATATTCAGACTCTTTAGGAATGCATAATCTTCCAAATTTTGCACCTTATATTTAGGTGTGTCTTCCACATGAGCTGCAAATATTTGACACCCTTTTCTGTAACATCTCTTCAGCTGCAATGATGAAATTTATCCGATGGTTACTACCCTGGGAATTACCTACACTCTCTTTATGTCCCCTTCCTTATCCAAGAAAGTAAATGCCTTGTTATGACAGTCTAGGATAGCATGATGTTGGTCCAACCAATCCATCCCAATTAGATAGTCATAGGAACCTAACGACAAGATGTTCAAATGTTCCCCGGTGTTCATTCCATTCATGTCCATAAGACATGACTTAACCATCTCATTAAATTTTCTTTTGGCTTCGGTAGCCAGCTGCACCAACCAAGATTTTCCATGCTTTCTTCTTGGCAAATGCAAAATTTCCACCATCTTAGGATCTATATAACTATGACTAGCTCCTGAATCAATTAAAATAGAAATGGTTTGGTTGTTGATCATACCTTCCAATTCAATCATATGTGACTGCTAATCTGCTTTCTTGTTATCCAGCGTTGCATAGATCCTTGGTACATTTCTGCCCATGTCCTCCACTATTTCAGTTTGTTGTACATTGTGAGCAATCCTCACTTTTTCACCCCTGTGAGGAAAATATTTGAACATATGATCTCCTTTACAACCCCACCATTGAATAGGTGGTTTCCTTGGCCTTCGAATGCCTGTCTCAATCATTTTGGGTTCTCTAGACGTTGGCTATCCCTGAGGGTTATTTCTGAAGAATGGTGGCTTAGATCCCTTCTTCCTTTGATCCACCTTGAATTTATTTTTGTCTTCCCAAGATTTTTGAAAATTTCGCCTTGATTTTTTCTGATTATATAGGAATTTAGCTTGCCTTATGGTCTCCTCCAATGTCTTGGGATCATCATACTGTATTTTGTCACTGATGAATGACGTCAATCCACTTAAATACCTATGAATCTTAACTGTCTCATCCTTGATGAAAGAAACATATTTCATCAGTTCAAAAAACCTTCTTTCATATTCATCTATGGTTATACTCCCAAGATTGAGTTCAAAGAACTCTTTCATTTTCTTGTCATAGTATCTCTTAGTCAGGTATTTCTTTTCAAAATACTTCTTGAATTCCCTCCAAGTAACACTTTTATCTTTAATGTTTTGCACCTGCACAAGCTGATCCCACCACATGGATGCCTTTCCCTTGAGTTGATAGATGAAAATTCTAGCTTATGCATGAGAAGAATAATTATGCAATTGAAAATACTTTCTCATGCCCAACAACCATGTCTCTGCATCTTCATCCTTCTTGTGCTCACCATCAAATGTAGGAGGTTTGATTTTGTTCATTTGTCCTCGTAGCTCATCCACCCCAGACCCATTATGCTTCTTGATAGGGGATGTAATTGATATTATGCATTCTCTCTTATTGGAATGCCTCGAGGAGTGGTGGTGATGTCTACTAACACTTATTTTTCTTCTTTTCTCATGAGAATATTTACGACTTCCTGATTTGCTTGAGCCACTCTGCTTAACCAATTTATTTTATATTATGTTCAAGCTCTGCATTAACTTCATGTTAAAGTCATCTTGTTGCTCCTTGGATATCAAAATCCTTTCATTATCAACTTTATGGCTTTGGACATCCTTCTGCAAATTTTTAATGGTCTCTACCATATTCATGTTTTCATCCCTTCCTTCTCCATGTCCATTGGAGTTTGTTTCTTCAATGCCCAAATGGACATCCATCCTTGTGATCTCATCTTCCTGGTTGTATTTCCCCTGTGCCTCTTCCATTCCTTTGGAATTTGTGTTGATCCTGATCTGATCTAGTTGTTTTTAACTATGCAAACTGTACAGCCAACAAAACTTTGTCAGGCTAACTGTTTCAACAATCTCATGAAAATATGAACCATTCTGGTTCAATAATATCTCAGAACTCTTTCTTCTGATTTCATGAAAAATTGAATGACTAAATAAAATTTCTAGGTAGTTATTTAGATTCCAATTTCCAATACCTTTCCAATGCTTTCTCCCATGCTCAATTCCGAGTCTCGAGCAGAAAGTTATGGTTATTTGAAAATTGCCCATTAATTTTTATGTTCACATTTCAACTTGGCACAACTCTGCGCTATAATTATGCATTTTTGCACCTACTCCTTTGGATTTTTCGTGGGAGATCCATTGGGTTTCTTTGTATACATATTATGGACACTTTATCCAAGTTTCACCTTTTTTCTGGGTTTCGGGCTTCTAGTTACAACTTGTTGAAGTTCTAGGTCAATTCGTGATTTTGGTCTGGAATGCTATAGGTACCTTATTTTCTATATTAAACATTTTTAACATGCCCATAAATTTAATTCAGCTCTGGGAATGTTTTCTATGGTTCAACAAATTTCCATTGACTACTCCTGCACCTCAATCAGATTCCAGAGTAGAAAGTTATGGCTCTTTGAAGTTAGTTGGGTCTTAAAATTTACCCTCCACTATTTGTGATGTAAATTTCTCATAAAAGCTCTAATTGACGAACAATTTAGACCATTAGAAATATATCTCCGGGATCTTTTATTTGAGTTGTAGATCCATAGTGTACCTTGGTACACTCTGTTATCATGGTTTTTGAGATGTTAAAAACGCTCTTAAGGGCCTCAAAAACATACTACAAGAAGATGACGTTCAAATGATATAAAATGTCATAGAAAATCACTAGTTTTCTATTGTTATTCACCCTCCAAACGACTTTGTGTGCACAAATTTCAATTTGTACATCCATATTTATCATGCACAACAACACCACAAGGTAAATCATGCTCTGTGCATCTATAACCACTATGCATCACTTCTCTATCGTACCAACACTCTGCGTGCACTACATTTGTGTCGCGTAGAAATATCCACCGTGCACAATTTTGGTTCTTGCACTATTACCTGTTACACGCAGTTTTTGTATCGCGCGCTGATATTCTGTGCGGATTTCACTCTATGCGTTACACCATGCCAAAGTTTAGTATGCCCCTACCATGCACCACTACTTTGTGCACATCATTAACTAAATTGTCGCACGACAACATTCACGCACATTGCGCACGCACCAACCAAACTCCTCTATGATCTGTCAATACTACGCAGACCATGTGTTCCCTTATGATGTGTGTGCACAAAGCGTACACCTTTTTATATGTATGCACACCACACAAAGATAAATTTATCACGCACACCTGCACACCAACATTTTTTTGCGTGGTGCCCAAAATTTAGCGCGCACAACAACAGACCAACATTTTTTTCGCGCAGTGCCAAAATTTAGCACGCGCACCAGCATGCCAACATGTTTTCACGCAGTGCAAAAATTTAGCATGCACACCAGCACACCAACATTTTTCTGCGCGGTGCCCAATTTTTACATATCACAAG
>WSFP011470872.1:0-17737 GCA_009831015.1 Picea engelmannii
AGTTACAGCGGGTTTTGTTGTAGGTTGTATCCCTTCATTTGTTGGATAATAATAAAGGAAGGACCTGGAAATTTCTCTGGTGGACGTAGCCCACACTGGGTGAACCATGTAAATCTGTGTCTCTCTTGTATTGTGTGTCTTCTATGTTTTGTTTCTGCATTTGTTTTATTTTATTGCTCTACGGTCTTGTTTTTCTAACATAGTGACCTACCAAGTGTGAATACCTGCCCGAGACACACGAAAAGCCAAGCATATAGTGTAATATGTTAGTTGGACAAGCAAGTTAATCTTGTTGTCCCTAATTTTCAGAAAAAATAAATGATATATATCATCTCAATAAAGATAAAAAGGGTTGTAAAATAAGTGTTGAGTTTGTGGTAAATAAACATGAGATAAAGCTAGTGGAAGCTAGCTCAACTCACCAATGATTAAGCAACAACTTTAGCACAAATAGAAAGGCTGAAATAAAATCTTACTGCAGAGATATTATCAGCCTTATGGATGTAGAAAAATGTTACAACAGCAGTAAAATCAGCCAATGAAATCCGTAAAGAAACCACCCAAGAATTTCCTTAAACCAAATAGAACAAGTTGGAAAACTTCTAGAAAATTTTGATGGTTAAAGCACAAGTTATAAGTGGCTTTATATTTAGGGTTTTGTAGTCAAGTTATCATCCTTACGGATGTAGAAAACCAAGCCCTATATCAGCAAAATTATCCAACACAAATCAATTGTAAATGGCTCAAAGGATGCGCCTAGGTTAGTAGAGGGTAAGGGCAGAAATTTAGGCCTAGACTAGGGTTAGTTACCTAGGGTTAATGCAGCCCTAATTGTTGTAGGTTAGTGTCTATTACAGAAGAAATTTTTAGTGGTTTAAAGGGGACGCCTCAATGAGGCGAGCAAGCCAAAGGCTCAAGGAACACTTTCCCAAAGAGAGAGACTTAAAACTTGTAAAATCATGTTTTCCAAGGATATAATTTAGTTTCTCCAATGCAATAAATAAATGACTAGTGCTCTTAATAATTGGGTTAATGGGGTCATGTAAAGAAAGAGCTAGAGAATCTACCTCCTTGGGGGTGTAAATCCTCTTAGTCCCCAAGGAAATTTTCTCTAGCTAAGGTTTAAGCTAAGAGGGTGTATGTCATTATACTTCTCTTAGAAAACCCTTGTTTAACCAATAACATGTAGCATAGAATGATGAAGACTATGGTGGGCATGTATTCCCTTATACTTCCCACCTATCTCTTAGAATAACAACCTTGACTTGAAACAAATGATAGCATGAAAGTAAAGACCATACCAATTCAAGGAAAATGCTAAGATAATCCACCACAATAGCAAGAGAGAAGCCTTACACGGCCAGTGAATCACTTCCATCAAGCATACATCAAGAGATAACCATAAACAAGAGCACAAGAGAGACAATTTTCCAAAGGTAGCAAAAATTTTAGACCAAATTCTTCTCACAAGAGGGAGAGTTATGTTAAAATGAGATCTTATGATCTCTTATTTATACAAAATGTCTCTAACATAGTTTGTCCACATAATTAAGGGTAAACCACAAGACTAGGGGTCAACAACCCTAATCTTGCCCCTTTTTACAAATTAATATTAAACAAGTCATTTAAATTTCACTTTTGCACAAAGAAAAACCCTAGTTCATATGGACATCACCCCTTTAGGGGACGTTTTGGCACTAAGAGGAGGTCGTTGGCGATGGAGGAGAGTGGAAAGGCTTCCCAAATCCACATGTCAAGCATCAAAACAACTTCCTTCATGATCAAGTCTCAAGACCCTTCAAAACATTCTTGTGCCAATGCATGTCACCTCACCACCAAGCCCTAACCCCCCTAGGTAACGTCGTGTCTCTAGAAGTGACTTTTTTCCTCTCCTAGGAAAAACGATTGGCATGTGGGGGATAAATTATGTCATCCAAGTCATATTCTAGGCCTTCCAAGTTCGATCTTTATCATCTGGCATGCGGGCCCTTGGCATCCACTTATGGGCTTCAAGCCCCATGGGAGCCCAAGATAGGCTTTCTCTTCCAAAATTGTCCACCAACTAGGTCCTCCAAAGACAAATAAGCATGCCCTCCAAGGATGTCAAGTCATAACATCATGATAAGTGAATCTAATAAATAAATGAGCCACCTAAGTATGTGCATCAAAGATCATTATGTCAAACAATTAATTTCTCAAAGACATTATGCGACTTGTCAAACTTGAATATGGGAGGGTTGACAAGGTATCCTATTGGGTATATCTTTCTAGGTCAAGGAGAGTTTCCAAGATATCCCTCTCTAAGCCATGTAAAGTAGCTAAAGTGGTTAGGGTCAAGACTCAATGGCCATAGGGCTCATGACATACAAGAGTTCGTAGTGTCTCATTCATGGGTGCCTTTGTAGATGGTGTGTGGTACCTTCGTCCACAATGCACTTTTTCCAAGCCCGTTATTTTTCCATTCTTTCATAATTTTAAGGAAAGGTTGAAGGCCACTGCCCTAGCGTGGTGTCTAGATAATGGTAATGTCACCCACAAACACCAAGTGGAAATGAGAAGTTTGGCTCGTGATGAGACCCCCTTTCTCTTAGTCATGAAACTGAGAGCCATTACTCTGGATTGGTAACCAGATGATAGTAATTTCATACCATTATATATTCATGGACATGGTAGGCGGGCCCGTGATGATACCTCACATCCTCCAACTAACCTTTTAGGCATTCTTAATCATATTTTATTTTGGGTCCCCCTTTTCTCAAAGATAAGTGTTTCATTGTTTTCTTGGGTGATCCCTAGGTGAAACATCTAGAAGGTTCATAAACAGGCTTTTATATTTTACCCAACATCAATCCCTCTGGGACTTCAGCTCCTTCTTCCCATAGAATGAGGGACAACCCCTTCTTGGGTCAATACGCACTAAAATCCCAAGATATAAGGAAATGGGGGGAAATAGTGATGGAAATTGGTAAGTATGGTCGGGAACGGTACAATGGATCTTCAAGGGAGTTTCTAGTAGAAAACCCTTCCCCAAGGAAGACCACTTACTAGGGTACAATTTCAACCACTAAGGTGAAGTAAAGCAAAAGGCATAATGTCAAAGCATATATCATGAAATCTAGAGAAATCTAAGATACAACATACTCAAATGCCTTAAATATTGAAATGATGCTCACCATAATACTAACTGGTACCTCATGGAGCAAGGCCCACTTCCTTCCAGAAGCCAACTGATGTGGTGGATGCCATCTAAAAATCTGTGACCTGTGTGGTGGTGAGAAGGGTCTCCATATTTGCAAAAAAGATATTGATGGTCATGTAGTCTCTTGACACTACATATATTCACATTGAGGGCCTCGAAACATAATATCCTTAGTTATCCAAAAAATGGGGATAACATCTAGCTCCTACTTGGGAACATGTGCTCGTCGTAGAGTGCATGATAACCGCAGCATATCCTGGTAGACATGTGCCTTCCAAAAACTCAGAGAAAGGGATCAAATCATCTAGGGTGGTGCTATCACCCTTCATCCATATATATATATATATATATATAAAGAGAGAGAGAGAGAGAGAGAGAGAGAGAGAGAGAGAGAGAGAAGATAATCTAGAAAAGAAAAATTTAGATATTTTTTCAAACATTTATAAACTAAGCATGAAATCAATATGCAAGTAGAGAAAAATGAAATATGGAATGCAACTAAACTACTATGATAAATCAAGATGAAAATGCAGGAAATCAAATGAACTACCTACTTCCCTAGGGCCTTGGAGCCCTGAAGATCGGGTGATAGGTGATGTTAGGTGAAGTCATACAACCATTGCAACCAAATGTTCATCATTTCATCAAAATATCTCCCCCTGTGCTTAATTATGTGAAACAACAAAGATAAGTCCAGCACATAATAATCATGAGAATAAGTATACATATAATCCATCATGAAATGAAACTCATGGAGATGGGTGGGGGGAGGAAATCCTGCTGGAAATAGAAACCATCAGCCCGATCATCCTACGAGAAAGTGTAGCCACAAGCCTGGTCAATCCAATTCTGAAGAGGGCTATCATATGTAAATTATGGCTTGTCTTCATCTTCACTCGAAAAATCACTTCTCATTGAAGGTTGATAAAGGACAAGAGATCCCAAGAAAACCCTATGATTTCCCAAACAAGAGGAAATGGGGTAAGGCACAACCTTAGAGAAAAAATCCTCCATCAGACTTGGGAAATGTCTCTTCTTTTTTTGCAAGTCCCTGCCCAAGGTCTCAACATGAAAGTGCTTTCATTTGGTAGTGTGGACCTCAGACTCTTTTGGGTTGGCCATGACCTAGTGTCTATCAAATTCTGAGCACAAAGGGTTAAAGTCCTCGTAGAACAAATCTTCATCCTCAAAAGGGTATGCATCAAGGGATGAATGAATATCGTGTTGTGACAAGTCATCCTCGAAAGGGAAGAAAAAATAAGTAACCATGTCATCACTAGGTTTCCAAACATTTGAATCATACATGCATGGAGACCAGTCCTCTGAAGATGACATTTCAATCCCCTATGCCTGAGAGCTACCCCCAATGTCATAAATGGGATCTCTCTCAATAATGAAGCAACCCACATCCCATCTACATGTCCCAACCTGTATGAAATCATCAATGTGCTCATCAACTATATCTGAGGGTTGTTCCACAAATTCATCTGCATCATAGGAGTTTATCACTTCTTCGCAAGGCTGGATAACTTCATTTTCTTCAAAAGTCTCGATTAGGCCTTCTGCAAGAGAAACCTCATCGAGATCCTTTTTTCAGTTTTCTTCATTTCCAAAGTTATGGAACAAAGTATCATCAAATTTTTCAAAACGATTATAACTCATCATATTCACTTCTTGATGTGGAGGAGAAGCAGAGGTATGGATGTCTTCATCAAGTGGAAGGGAAGACACTTGATATTCATCATATGTCTCATCTGGATCTTCTTCATCGGGGTCTTATTCAATCTTTTCTTCATCCTCATATACAGGAAATCCTTCCCTACAAAGAGTTTGTTTGAGATCTTGGAAAAAATCTTGCAAACTCTGAGTAGTCGGTTGATAATGCCTGAGAAATTATTCAATGAGATTTGTAGAAGAATAAATACTCTTCGTATTACATGAGTGTGTGATTCAATCCCTTTGACTTGATTCCAATGAAGATACAAAAAATTTCATTAGCACATCCTCATGTAGAACATCTAGGATTGAAGCATACTTCATATAATTGATGACATGGGTGATAGCTACAGGTGGATTGCCATTAAATTTAGGGAAACTTTCCCTCTACTTCGGGAAGCAATGATTTGGATATCCAGGAATATCCTGAATATCAAAGGAGGGATAAACCTTATGGAACTCCCATGGTAAGTCATGTGATGTCATGGTTCCATTACTTAGGGTAATACCTCAATGGACTCGTTGGATGAGCTCAAGGCTCATCAAGGGATGAAAGGCGAAAAAAGGAAAAGTGGGTTCTGGGAAGGTGGAGTCACCAGGTGAGGTTCAAGAAGAGCTCATCAAGAAAGGTGAAAATGGATCATCCCTTAGGTGGAGTTGTCGGAAAATATAGGGGAAAAGGATTTGGGATAGCTTGCCAAAGTGTCATTAGGGTTCCGAAGAGGATTCAAAATCCTCCCCGACAACGACGCCAAAATGTTATTGCACAAGTTGTAGGTTAGGAAAAGTCCAAACCAACCACTAAATGGCAACAACTAAGAGGTCACCTACCCATTGTCACCTTAGGCAGGTGTACCCATCACTGTAGAGGTGAGGTAGTCACCTCAAGGGGGGAATCTCGGTGACCCTAGGGGGAATGAGATGAAGATGGAGGAAAGATGGAGATGAAGTCCCTATATGTCAAATATAAATTATATGAAAGGATTGAAATGAATTATTTGGAATTTCCATGGTTTCCAAGTAAGTTGAGTGACCCACCAAGTGTGAATACCTACCCAAGACACAAGGAAAGCCAATCATATAGTGTAATATGTTAGTTGGACAAGCAAATTAATCTTGTTCTCCCTAATTTGCATCAACAATAAATGAAATATATCATCTCAATAAATATAACAAGGGCTGCAAAATAGGTGTTAAGTATGTGATAAATAAACAAGAGATAAAGCTAGTGGAAGCTAGCTCAACTCACCAATGATTAAGCAACAACTTTAGCACAAATATCAAGGCTGAAATAAAATCTTACTACAGAGATAGCATCAGTCTTATGTCTGTAGAAAAATGTTAAAACAGTGGTAAAATCATCCAATGAAATTCGTACAAGAATTTCCTTAAACCAAATAGAACAAGTTGGCAAATGTCTAGCATTTTTTTTATGGTTAAAGCACAAGCAAGTGGTTTTATATTTAGGGTTTCTGCAGTCAAGTTATCAGCATTATGTCTGTAGCAAACCAAGCCCTATATCAGCAAAATTATCCAACACAAATCACTTGTAAATGGCTCAAAGGATGCACCTAGGTTAGTAGAGGGTTAGGGCATAAATTCAGGCCTAGTATAGGGTTAGTTTGGGAGCTAGTTAGGGTTAGTTACCTAGGATCAATGCAGCCCTAATAGATGTAGGTTAGTGTCTATTAAAACATAAATTTGTAGTGGTTGAAAGGGGACACCTCAGTGAGGAAAGGGAGCCAAAGGCTCAAGGAACACTTTACCAAAGAGAGAGACTTAAAATTTGTAAAATAACATTTTTCAAGGAAATAATTTTGTTTCTCCAATGCAATAAATAAATGACTAGTGCTCTTAATAATTGGGTTAATGGAGTCATCCAAAGAAAGAGCTAGAGAAGCTACCTCCTTGGGGGTAGGAAAGTTTCTCTAGCTAGGGTTTAAGCTAAGAGGGTGTATGCCATTATACTTCTCTTCGAAAAACCTTGTTTAACCAATAACATGTAGCATAGAATGTTGAAGACTATGGTGGAGGTGTATGCCCTTATACTTCCCACCTAGCTCCTAGCACAACAACCTTGAATTGAAACAAACGATAGAATGAAAGTAAAGACCATACCAATTCAAGGAAAATGCTAAGATAATCCACCACAATAGCAAGAGAGAAGCATTCCAAGGCTAGCGCATCACTTCCATCAACCATACATCAAGAGATAACCATAAACAAGAGCACAAGAGAGACAATTTTCCAAAGGTAGCGAAAATTTGAGACCAAGTTCTTCTCACAAGAGGGAGAGTTATGTTAAAATAAGATCTTATGATCTCTTATTTATACAAAATGTCACTAACATAGTTTTTCCACATAATTAAGGGTAAACCACAAGACTAGGGGTCAACAACCCTAATATTGCCCCTTTTTACAAAGTAATATTAAAAAATTCATTTAAATTCCACTTTTTCACAAAGAAAAACCTTTGTTCATATGGATGTCACCCCTTTAGGGGACATTTTGGAACTAGGAGGAGGTCGTTGGTGATGGAGGAGAGTGGAAACGCTTCCCAAAGCCACATGTCAAGCATCAAAACAAATTCCTTCATGATCAAGGCTCGATCCCCTTCAAAAATTCCTTGTGCCAATGCATGTCACCTCACCACCATGCCCTAACCCCCCTAGGTGATGTCGTTCTTCTAGAAGTGATGTTTTTTCTCTCCTAGGAAATTTTTTTGGCATGTGGGGGATAGGTTATGTCGTCTAAGTCATATTCTAGGCCTTCCAAGTTTGATATTTCTCATCTGGCATGCGGACCCTTGGAAGCCACCTGTGGACTTCAATCCCCATGGAAGCCCAAGCTAGGCTTGCTCTTCCAAAACTATCCACCAACTAGGTCCTGCAAAGACAAATAAGCACACCATCAAAGGATCTCAAGTCATAACATCATGATAAGTGAATCCAATCAATAAATGAGCCACCTAAGCATGTGCATCAAAGATCACTACGTCAAACAATTAAGTGGTCAAATACATTATGTGACTTGTCAAGCTTGATATGGGAGGGTTGACGAGGTGTCTTATTGGGTAGATATTTCCCTAGGTCAAGGAACATTTCCAAGAGATCCCTCTCTAAGCCATGTAAAGTGGGTGAAGTAGTTAGGGTCAAGACTCAATGGGCATAAGGCTCATGACATACAAGAGGTTGTAGTATCTCATTCACGAGTGCCTTTGTAGAGGGTGTGTGGTACCTTCGTCTGCAATTCACTTTTTCCAAGCCCATTATTTTTCCATTCTTTCATTCTTTTATAATTTTAAGGAAAGGTTGAAGGCCAGTGCCCTAGAGTGGTGTCTAGATAATGGCAATGTCACCCACACACACCTAGTGGAAATGAGAAGGTTAGCTCATGATGCAACCCCCTTTCTCTCAACCATGCAACTGAGAGCCATTACCATGGCTTGGTAACCAGATGATGGTAAATTCATACCACTAGATATTCATGGAAATGATAGGCCGGCTTGTGATGAGACTTCCTATCCTCCAACTAATCTTTTAACCATTCTTAATCATATTTTATTGTGGGTCCCCTTTTTCTCAAAGATAAGTGTTTCATTTCTTTCTTGGGTGATCCCTGGGTGAAGCATATAGAAGTTTCATACACAGGATTTTATATTTTACCCAACATCAATCCCTCTGGGGCTTTAGCCCCTTCTTCCCATAGAATGAGGGACAACCCCTTCTTGGGTCAATACACTCTAAAATCCCAAGAGATAAGGAAATGGGGGGGAAATAGTGATAGAAAGTGGTAAGTATGTCTGGGAATGGTACGATGGATATTTAAGGGATTTCTTCGTAGCAAACCCATCCCCGAGGAAGACCACTTACTAGGGCACAATGTCAACCATCAAGGTAAAGCAGGGAAAAAGGCATAATGTCCAAGAATATATCATGAAATCTATAGCAATATAAGATACAACATACTTAAATGCCTTCAATATTGAAATTATGATCACCATAGTATTGACTTGTACCTCATGGAGCAAGGCCCGCTACCTTCCAGAAGTGATTTGATGTGGTGGATTCCATCGGAAAATCTGTGACCTATGTGGTGGTGAGGAGGGTCTCCATCTATGCAAAAAGAATATCGATGGTCATGTAGTCTCTCGGCACTCCATATCTACAACCTGATGGCCTCCAGACATAATCTCCTTAGTTATCCACAAAATGGGGATAACAGGGCCCACGGGGCTAACATGGGCTCTAGGGATGCAGCCATGAGCACACGTGGATTATCCCTCGACTATATAGGTATACTAATCCATCTAATCTTGGCCTTTGATGAGCTTCAATAGCTAATGGCGATTCATTTGAATCGAAGTCTGTCTCGTGGGTGTTGGTTGCAATGTATGGCCATGGTACAGGGGTGGGATCTTATTGCTCCTCGCTTGAGGGAAAGGACAACAGATTGAAAGGTTTCCATCATGAATGAGAATGGAAGCTGGGGAAAGGTATAGTTATGTGTCGACATCGTGGATTTTGTCAAATTGCATGTGAAGTTGCATGACAAATTAAAAGATGCATGCATGGATAGTGCAGTCATGGTAAGTGGTTCATGCATCGTCTTAATCTAGAACAGGTGGTGTAACATACCCAACACCTAGGATAGGCCATGTCACATAAAACTCTATGTCTTATGACTCTGATACCATAATGTAACATTCTTCATCTTCACCGAGGGACATTATGGTGTGGAATACACATGAAAACAAAATTCTACTAACTAAAGTAATTATTTTATTGTTAGTCGATTTACTGTAGCTTACAACTACGAATTCAAAAAAGATTTAGTTATTGTATTTATCAATAAGATAGATGCATCTAAAGCATGCTAATAATCAAAATGCAATGCAATTAAACCACTCATTACAACAACATATAATTCATTCTCATTTTTGCAGAGTTCATGCACAACAATAACACATGTAAATAACTCAGCAACAAGATAAAACACCTATATTTAAACAAGAATTGTGCAACCAGCTACTTGGGATGAACGTTCCACCCAACCATAGACTGATTGTTCTGAATCTCAATAGTCATTCATCCCTGAGCTAAGGCTAGTAATCAACAAAAGAGTGTGATCTCTCACTGTCCACTCGCAACTCATAAAATTCATAACCCAACTGATATTCTCCTACAACTATCCCGACTTTTCCACCATCTATCTTCCTCCTACCCTGTCTAACCCAAGTAATACATCATTTGTTTATCAGGGATAACCCAAGGGATGTACCATCCTTTTATCAAGTTTAACGCAAGGAATGTGTCATTCGTTTATCATGGTCTCTCTGGCGTAGGTAATTGGGAATATCTTAGCTAGGAACTCAAGGGAACTTGCTGCTAGGAAAACTATGAGAAAACCAACAACAAACACGTGTTTGTTTAATGCAACTCACACAAGAGTTCACTCTTCAAGCCTGACAACCTGGCTTGTCATTTCTCCAATTCCAATTCGCTCTATTTACTGTTAAATTTAGAGTTGCTACTAATTTATTTTCAATTTACTAGAAAATAATAGCATAAGCAGGATCACTGAGAGAAAATAATCACAAGGTACACAAAATTTTATCCTAGGAACACCTCATGGAGGAGAAAACCCAGCAAAAACTTCCTTAATATAGATTACCAATACAATGCCAAGATAAAAGACCAAACCACCAAGAATATCCAAGACCAAGTATGTGCCTCTCTCTTCTCCTTCTTCTAACTAAAGCTTCCTTAAAAACTTGCACACTAGATGAGTGACTTGAGTGAGAATGAGGCACCATCCTCTCTTATTTATACTAGTTGATAGGCGCTAAAGTTATGTCTCTTCACCAAGATGGGTCGACTTCTTCAACTAGTGGTTAAAACCACGTTAACTATCCCTAGGGGCCAACTTTACAAATAACACCATATAACTATGGTTTGACCAATCCACAAAATGGGATTTAGTCTTATACAAATCCCGACATGATCAATCCACAAAGGGGATTCGATCTATATGATAATAACTCAATTATAATTAGAATATTCTGTGCAGATACAATATTTCAACACTCCCCCTTAACAAGAAGGGTATTATGTTGACATAACCCAACACAACATCATCAGGAGAGAGAGAGAGAAGGAAGAAACATCATCGGCATCTGGAAAACTAACTTGCACATCTATAAATCATCAGAAGTTTTTCTCATCATCAATAACATCATCGTTCACAGCATGGAGCTAGAATCATCATCTGCACCAACATCAATTAGCATAACGCTAATGAAACAACATCATCAACACCATAATTAACATCATGAGGTTAGTACAACATCATCAGTAACAACACGAGGTTGATACATCATTATCAACAACAGCACAAGGCTGATACATCATCATCATCAACAACACAAGGCTGAAACAACAACATCATCACCACGAGGCTAAGATAACATCATCATCATCATATAGTAACAAAATGAGACAGGTGAAACAACAAGATTTTTTGGTACTCTGACAGACCATCCTTACCGGATTGTCAGGATCTGCCCAAGATAATAAGATTCCCTAGCATGTAAAATCCTAATGGAGCTACCACGTGGCACTCTAACAGATTGTCCTTACCAGACCGTCAACCTCTGCCCATAAATCTTAATATTCCCTAGGATATAAAATCCTAACAAAGCTACCATTACTGACCACAGCTGGCATATACATGCACAAATACTCTGATAGACCATCCTTACCAGACCTTCGGGATCTGTCCAAGGATGATCAGTCCCCTAGGATATAAAATCCTAACTCAGTTGCCCGATGTTGGTCAGGATACCATAGTATCACCAACATCATTCCCCCTTTCAAGGGAGGTCCTTTCGGACTATACCAAGCTTGTCTCAAAAGTATTCAAACTTTACATGAGACAGAGGCTTGGTCCACATCTGCAACCTTCTCATCTTTGCCAACATATTGGAGCTTTATAGCTCCTCTCTACACCATATAACGAATGTAGTGATATCAGATTTCTATGTGCTTCGACTTGTCATGGAACACATGGTTATCTGTCATCTTTATGCAACTTTGGTTATCACATAGAATCATGGTGGCTTCCATCTCCAGATCAAATAGACATTTCAACAACTTCTAAATCCATATGGCTTCACAACTGGCAGAACATGCTGCAATGTATTTTTTTTCTACCGTGTTGAGAGAAATACTGAATTTCTTCCTTCTCTTCCATGAAGTCATGGCTGACCCCAGACTGAAACAACATCTTGAAGTGATATTTATATCAGAAACACTTCCGGCCCAATCTGAATCAGCATATCCATACAGTCTAAAGTCATGATCTCCAGTATAAAAAAGAGCATATTCCAACGTACCCTTAAGGTATCTCATCACATGTTTTGTAGCAACAAAGTGAACATGTATGGGCTCTACCTGATACTGACTCAAGGTGTTCACATCAAAACATTTATATGGCCTTGTATTCGTCAGATACATCAACAATCCAATGATCTGTCTATATAGAGTATCATCGACCAATTCTGACAAAGTATCAACCAGAAGCTTCAATTTTGTTTCCATGGGCGTGTTCATGGTTTTACATTCCAGCATGTCAAACCTCTTTAGTATTTCAACTGCATACTTCCCTTGGTTAAGGAAGATCTTATCTAGGCTCTGCCAAACTTCAAGACCTAAAAAATAATGCATCAGGCCTAGTTCTTTCATATCAAACTCTGCAACAAGCTTCTTCTTACAATATGTGATGATATTTTCTTCTCATGTTAAGAATAAGTCACCCACATACAACAACAATATAACTAGCTCATCATTCATAACCTTGAAGTAAAGGTTAGAATCAACTTTACTCTTAGTAAAGCCCAAGCTCGTTGGGAAATTGTTAATTTTAGACATGAGACTTTCTATTTTCAACTCCAAACCCTTGGGGTTGTTATATATACACTTATTCTTCAATAACACCATTTAAGAAGGTTGTTTTCACATCCATCTAGTGTAAATTTCACTTCATCTTGGCTGCAAGAGCTATGATTGTTCTAATAGAAGTGTATCTGGCTACAGGAGCAAACGTCTCTTCATAATCAATGCCTTCCTTTTGGGAAAAGCCACAAGCTACAAATCTTCCTTTGTGTTTTTCAATACTTTCGTTTGTAGCATGTTTTATCTTGTATATCCATTTGGAAGATACCACATCTTTGTTCTTTGGTCTGGGAACTATTTCCCATACATCCTTCTTTATAATAGATCGGTATTCTTCTCTCATGGCATCCAGCCATTCTTTCTTCTGAATGGCTTCTTCAAATCAAGTAGGTTCCTTCTCTATGAGATCACACATCAATGCCATATAACTGGAGTATGGCTTAGGTTTCTTACTTTGTCTCATGATTCCTTCCGGGGCACCATACTTCTCTCCATATTGAATAAGTTCCCTTTCCCAGGCTAGCTTTCTCTTGTGAGAGATTGTCATTTGGGGACGTTCTTGAGATTCTATCATATCATGATCTTCTAGAATCTCATCATCATGGGTAACTGTGACTTCCTTCATGGTTATGCAACTCTGGGAGCTACAGGTTCTTCTTCATATACTTCTTCAAGCTGGAATCTCCTTGATCTCATGATTATTTTATCTTCATCAAAGGTTACATCTCTGTTGATCCCAATACGATGGTAACCTGGTATATAAATTTTGAAGGCCTTAGAGACCTCATAGTATCCAACAAATACTCGCTTATTTCCTGAAGGGTCCAACTTCGTTCTCCTTTCTTTCGGAATGTGTACAAACAATGGACAACCAAATATCTTGAGATGGCTTACTTAAGGCTTCTTTCTGAAGAACATTTATTCAGGGGTTTTGAATCCAAGTGCACTATGGGATAATTTGTTTTGGACATAAAAAAAAAATTATTGTTGCTTCATCCCATAAGTGCATTGGAAGATCTTGATCGTGGATCATAGTCTTCACTGCTTCCGTTATTGTTCTATTCTTTCTTTCTGCTACACCATTTTGCTAAGGATTATAGGGAGTAGTGAGCTCCCTCTTGATCCCAACATCTCTGCAAAATATTACAAATTCTTTTAAGGTGTATTCTCCTCCATTATCTGACCTGATTATATTGATCTTTCTTTCGGAGATATTTTCTATCAAGGCCTTAAATTCCTTGAACTTTCCAAATACTTCATCTTTTGACTTCAAGAAGTAAACCCAAGTCTTGCGAGAATAATCATCAATAAATGACACACAATATACATACCCACTTAGAGAGGTTGATGGAATTAGGCAACATACATCTGAGTGGATTAGCTCCAGGATTCCTGCTTCTTTACTGTCACTTTTTGGGAAAGGATTCTTTATGTTCTTTCCTTGTGCAGATCCCTTGCACACACCTTCATGATCAACCTTGAATTCTGGTAGACCTGTAACTACCTTGTTTACATATGGTAAGGCTTTGTAGCTGATGTGAGCTAGTATTCTAGTATTATATGCCAAATTTCACATGGACTCTCAATGGAGTGAGTCAAGGTTGCATCTGAGTGACCTTTTAACTTATACAAGCCACCTTCTTCTATTCCAATAACAACTGCATCTTATATGGTTTTTCCTTTAGGCCATATGAGAACTTCACCATATATGAATGCAACTATGAATCCTTTCTTATCTAGAGCTGAGATAGAAAGTAAGCTCTTTTTCAAACCTGGTACATAAAGTACATCCTTCATTTTCATCGGAGTCCCTGAATCAAGTTTGTAGGTGGATTCTCCCACTCCTTTGATAGGGTACTGGTAATCATCTCTGAGTGTAACTTTATGAGGAAAGTTCTTTTCTGTAAGGCTAGAGAGAATGTCTCTCTTACCTGTCATGTGCTCAGAGGAACCACTATCTATGATCCAAGTGTCCTCTCCAGGTGTCACAAATCTTGAGAGGGATGAAAATAAAACATAATCTTCAATTTCTTCTTTAGTCATCTTTGTGGGTGGCTCATCATCTTCAACTTCATAGGCATGATGTCTTTTGTTATTTATCTTCTTGTATTCTTCCCTTCTGACTGGACAATTCTTAGCAATGTGTCCCATCTGATCACAATGATAACATTGATAAGAGGATAAACCTTTTTTTCTTCTTTGACCCTTCTGATATTTCTGGAATCTCCTTGGAGGGTGAGATTCTTTATGGAATTGGGTGAATCTCTTTGGGGAGTGAGATTCCTTATGAAGGTGAGTCTCCTTTTGGAAGTGATACCTTTTCTTTCCTCCTTTAGCATGAGCGGATAGGGCTTGATATTCATCCCTTAATAGTATTGCTTCTCGGTTGGCTACTCTTGCTTCTTCTTGAACACATTCTTCCCAAAGACTATCAAATTGGAGTTTCTCCTTTCTTGCACAGATAGTTTGGATGAAGGCATCCCAAGGTCTTGTGAGACTATTAAGAGTTGTCATTATGATTTCATCTTCATCTAGGTTGTCTCCAATTGCTTCTAGTTGTTTCTTGAATTGAGAAACCCTAGAGAAATAGTCACGAATGATTTCTCCTTTCTTCATCTTTGTATTCTTGAGTTGGGTTCTCATATTCATTTTTTGGTTGATATTACTTCCTTCATACATTTTGGTTAGGGCATCAAACATCTCGTTTGGATTATTCTTAGAAGACACTTGAGGGATCAAGTGGTCCTTAATAGAGTCTGCAATGATTCTTTTGGCCCTAACCATATCCTTCTGGTACTTTTCTTTGGCTGCATCTTCTTTGGGTTCCGATACATTTTCCTTTATGAATTTTGCAAGATCATTCTCTTCAAGAATGAGTGCAATCCTATATTTCCAGGTACGAAATTTTTCCACATCTTCTAACTTGTCAACAATATTGGTGCTTGCAGACATCTTGCCTCGAGCTAGGAAAATGATCAAAAAATGAAAGTGATTATAAAGTGAATCTGAACTTACCAGGAGATGTGTTGGGCTGAGGTGAGTAGGCTAGAGCTGTCGAATTTCAAAAATTTCAAGTTTTACCCCTTGAAACTAGACCTTTGCAAATCTGGACTAGTACTTCTTGTATTGGTTCTGGTTTCTTGGTTTTTTGGTTTTCCAGTACCAGTAAAAATAGGGTTTCACTTTCTGGAGGCTCTGGCCACTGAAAAGGTGCGCTCATGATGCCAATGAGTTCGCTAGGCTAGGGCACACGTCCCTAGATGGTTTTTAGTCAAAAATTACATTCCAATAAAAAAACTCTAATTTTCTTCTATGGGAATAGTGACATTTTTGGTTACCCAGTGAAAGGTGCTCTACTCAGTTTAGCTCTGAAACCATGTTAAATTTAGAGTTTCTATTAAGTTATTTTCAATTTATTAGACAATAATGGTCTAAGCAGAATCATTGAGAGAAACACAATCATAAGGTACATAACATTTTATCCTAGGAAACCCTCATGGGGGAGAAAACCCAGCAAAAAATTCCTTAATATAGATTGCCAATACAATGCCAAGATAAAAGACCAAACCACCAAGAATATCCAAGACCAAGTATGTGCTCTCTCTTCTCCTTCTTCTAACTGCAACGTCCTTCAAAACTTGCGCACTAAATGAGTGACTTGAGTGAGAATGAGGCACCGTCCTCTCTTATTTATACTAGCTTATAGGTGCTAGGGTTATGTCTCTTCACCAAGCTCAGTCAAATTCTTCAACTAGTGGTTAAAACCAATTTAGTCAGCCCTAGGGGCTGACTTTACAAACAACACCATATAACTATGGTTTGACCAATCCACAAAAGGGGATTTGGTCTTATACAAAGCCTGACATGATCAATCCACAAAAGGGGATTTGATATGTATGATAATAACTCAATTATAATTAGAATATTCTTCATAGTTACAATATTTCAACAGTTATGCTCCAAAGTTTTCCCTCCACGACTGCACCCGCTCCCAACTCTCTTTCTTGGTCTCCCCTTTCTTCCCATGCACAAAACTTGATGTCTATAAAAACAGTTGTCCCAACCCATACAAATTTCCTCTCTTGTGGCTTTCCTTACTCACACTCTTCCCCAAGCTGATTGTACTCAACCCCCATGTGTCCAATAACTATGGGATGTGACCACTCACACCCACCCTCTTACATGTATTCAATGATTGGCTTTGGGAACATTCAATCAGAAATGGGAAGGTTCGTATACGATACGCAAGCTTAGGAAAATTGGGTTAAATTAATCTACATGGGTATTTCCCCCTTTGACCCCCTCTAGGCCATTATCCTAGACACTTCCCTCTCTTGTGTATTAATCCAGCCCCCATCTCTTGTCCATGTCCCCTTTAGTAGTTGGCATCACATTTTATTATTAAAACATTGAAATACAATTTGCATATTACATTGTTTGGTCATAGCCACATATTATATCCACATAAGCATTAATTAAACTAGGGATTATAATGGGGATGTTACATTCCCCCTCCCATACAATTGTGCGTCGTCCTCGGCACACTTCTATGCCAATATATATAATCTATTTTTAAGGTCACGACCAAGATAGACACCAAATTGGTGTATGAGACCTCCTCCACCCAACGATTTAACTGGTAAAGTCTACAGAGGTATACATACCCTACTCCCCTCTGGATTTGAACTTGTGGCCTCTTAGGAGAAAACACATGTTCTTAACCATTAGGCCTGTTATCCCCGATATTAGGGATAACTAGGAGATCATGTCTCGAGGCCCACATGGTCCTAGACATGGAGTACCGAGAGCAGGAGCAACCTGAGCATGGTCCTGGAGGACCCACTTTTTCTTCTCAGCTAGATTTGTCCTG